>JACEGR010007207.1:0-51993 GCA_014170235.1 Listronotus bonariensis | reverse complement strand
GGCGGCAGTAAGCGGCAACAGTGTCTATGGCCAAAACTATCAAGTCGTTGCTGGGCGACGCTATGACGTCATAGACGTCATTGGCGTCACGACAGTCAAGTTGAAGGTAACGTTTACGAGTTTATTTTAATTGGGAATAGGGGATAATAAATAACTGTTCGGGATAGGATCAATCTGCCGCCAAATTACTAATGCGAAGGCATATACAGGGTGATTTTTAACCTATACGCAGAAACTTGGGAAATTATTGCTAAATGATAATGACTAATAACGAAAAAAAGTTTGTAAAATATTTCTAGTTAGTGAGATAATCAATTATTTTGAATTAAATAAAATAACTAAAATTATGAAGACACATTATAAGTAGTAAACTCTTTTTGTTTTATAAATAATTTAGTATAATGTATGGTTTTTTACAGCTTTATAAAATTAAACAATAAATTTTTTGTTCTTTTTTTAAAAATAACCAATATACAAGTCATTATGATAATGTTTGTTATTCCTAGTAGTACAGTCTACTATCAGTTGTGATTTTATTTTTACGTTTATAGTGATTATACCATATTATTTCTGTAACAAACAAAAAGGTTAGTACCTACCTACTTTATTTATTATTGATAAATCAATATTTGTTTCTCGATTTATACATATTTTGTTTAATTTTGAAAAAAATTAGGTATCTCCCTAAATAAAAACTTAACTAACTCTTTCTAGACTTGTCAAAAGGCACCCCCTTAAAAAAAGGTTTTAAAAGTCTTCTTATCATGAAGTCAATTTTATTACTGGCCCAGGGACTATTAATATAATATAAATAAAGTTATTAATTACCCAAGAACTGACCTTAGTCCAATAAAATTTGTTTTATTAAATTACCGGGTTTTAAATATATTCAAACGTGACTAACTTTAAACCTTGTGTTTTGTAATTGTCTACTAGTAAACATGTGACGTGCTTTTTCTGATGAAATATCCTAAAAAAAAACAATATAAAATATTTGCCCTAACTTTATTACAAAATTTATAAAGCAATAAAATATGTTTACCCCCGCCCTAAAATTGTGTTTTTAACTTTTTTAGAGTAAGTAATAAATATGATTTCGTTCTTTAGGGACTAAAGTGATTTATGTTGTCCGTCGCTTCAGAGGCTAAAGTATTATGGTATATGGTATTATTGTTAAAGGGACTAAAGTAAAAAGTGACATAAACAAGTGTTACCTTGGCAACCAAATATTTTGCACACATTTCGGATATAGTGCAAGTTGTATATCACCACACTTTATTTTCACATTTTGTTTTTGATGGGGAGACCCTAATTTTTTAAAGTTTTTATATAAACCTTTGGACTACAGTGTCTTTCAATCTCGACGAATTGCAGCCACTACGCGGACGCATCGCAACGCATTTGTCCGCCTAGCTTGTAATCAAGATAGACTGTAAGTATTTATGTGCTAAAAAAATTGCGGTTCAGTCTGTCAGTCTGTCCCAACATGGGTGTACAAATATTTGTAAGATTTTATGCGAAAATGTTTTCACAATTAAAGAGAATTGATTTTTTGTAAAGATTTCCTGTTCTAGTAGGATATCCCGTTACATTTAGTCGAATCAAATTATACAGGGTTAGGAAAAAACTTCATATGAACATATGTTCCAAACGTCTTAGTTTTTGAACTACGGGGTGTTAAATGTTTTTAAAAATATTGTTTTTTTGTAATAACTTGCATAGGAATTCAGATATTTTCTAAAAAAATGGGGAATGCCTCCTATGTATCAGAAGAGCTTTCTTCGTATACAAGAAAAAAAATGATACGCAATGGTGATATACAGGGTGATTGATTAAGTCAGCCAGTATTGCTAACTTCTGTATTATTTAAGATACTAAGTGGGTCAAATTAGTAAGGTTGTAGTATTTTTTCCGTTATCTAACGTGTTGCAAACAGAAAAACAATTTAACCTCGGGATTTCAATGTGTTGCAAAAAATGTACTTTTTTAAATGGAACCCTGTATATTATATTACCATTCTAAAAATCTATTAAAAAGCTTTAAAAAAAGTCGACATGTAATATATCCAATTTTAATAGTTTCGGAAATATGGCTGTTTTCAGGAATTCGATAGTAAACTGGTATTTTTTAAGTAAAACACCCTATATAATGCATTACCATATAATAGATGTTTTAAAAAGCTTTAAAAAACACATTTAATATATCTATCTTTTATATTTTAAGAGATATGACTGTCCAAAGCTGAAAATTATGTGAAATGTTCATTATATCTACAGCTTTAAGCTATAAGCACTAAGTTCACTATTACAAATAAAATGGACATTACATCTTATAGTTAGGGACCCTTGGACCATTTTTTCAAGTCATTACTAACAAGCTAATTTTTCCTGAGTAGCTTCATTTTGACGAGATGCCCAACTTTTTTCCTTACAATAATTTTCGTTGGTGGTAGCTTACAGGGGTAACAGGAATTAAATGTGTTGATTTGGCAAATACCAAAATTTTATTTCAGAGATTTTATGTTAATTTTCAAGATACTTATCTAAACAAACCGAGAAAAAAATTGTCCTACAAAATGTAAGGTTTCATCAAAGGGTCCCTAGCACCAAAATGCATGGTTAACAATGTCTTGAAAGTACTAACCTGCTGTTTTTTGTGTTGATTAAACAATATTAATATAATTTAACACCCACATTGTCCTATAAATTGCAAGGTACGTCATCCTGGTTTTTTGATATTTATTAAATCCACATATTTAATCTCTGCTACACCTGTATGTTACCACCAACGAAAATTGTTGTAAGGAAAAAAGTTGGTTATCTCGTTAGAATGAAGCTACTCACGAAAAACTAGCCTGTTATTAATGACATGGAAAAATGGCCCAGGGATCCCTTACTATTATATTTTTTTAGATTTGGATGGCCATATTTTCAAAACTAAAAGGGATACATAATATAAAATGTGGTATTTTTTTAAATCGCTTTAAAAAAAACATTTATTGGTGCTGGAATATACAGGGTATTTTATTTAGAAAGTGCCAGTTTACTACCAAATTCCTCAAAATGGCCATATTTCCGAAACATTTAAAAATTGGATATAGTACATGTCGCCTTTTTTTAATGGTATTTTTCATATTATGACATAATATAATAATATAAGGTGTTCGATTTAAAAAACAGTACACTTTTTGCAATACACCGAAACCTCGAAGTTCAATTGTTTTTCTGTTTGCAGCGCGTTAATTAGCGAAAAAAATACTATAACTCCATGATAAAAATGTTAGCAATACTGCTGACTTAAGTTTGATCACCCTGTACTTTCCGGATGTACGCAACATTAATTACTTTAGCCTATCGATACCTTTAATGGTTTTTAAATATTGGGTACATGAAATTGATAAATTACTTGCCTAGTATACAATTGCAACAAAACAAATAGACATGGCAAAATCAAATGAAAAAAGTTATTGACGCAAGCTTAATTTCCTCAACTTAATTGGCTATTATTTGCGGTATCCGTTAATATTTTTTAGCCATTAACGTCAGTTGACATAGGTTACACAACTGCTAATTTAAAGAAAAAGCATGTTAGTCATTTATGTTAACATTTAGAAAAAGTGCATGCGTAAAATTAAAAGTATTTTCAATCTGTAAGCTACTTTTAAAGTACGTGCACACATGTACACATGTGGCGCAACTTTTTATGGCGGGATAATAAATAAACTTTATGTTACACAAGCAAGCAAGCTATAAAAACTTGCGCCAAAAGTGTACATGTGTGCGAGTACCTTTACAAGTTGGAAGTTTTCTTGCATGACATTTTTCTTGCTTCAATTTATCGATCTACGCAGGCGCACTCCTTAATTTTTAAAAATTGCTGCTATTTTTCCTTCATGCAAGAAGAATATAACATGCCATAATTTATTGTAAGCAATTTTGGTAATTATTTTAGTGATATTTAATTTACCATCCTTAAAAAAATGTCACTAGGCAAAAATCTTAACCCAGAATAGCGTCGAGTGTTGTTTTTCAACTTAGGTACCTTGGTACACCCACATACCTCTTTCAGTTCTGTGGGTACACCTTATCGTCAAAACCACTTGCAGCAAGAAATTTCGAACTGCAAAAAAATGTATGAGCAAGAAAAATGACATGCAATAAAACTTTCAAACGGTAAAAACAGCTTTAGACAGAAAATATAAGTTATAAAATGTAATTTATCTTTACAGGGGCCTCCCTAACTACAATACGAAACTTTATATAAAAAAATCTATAAACAAGCAAACGTCCAGACTTGCTTAATTTCTCAGACAAAGGGCGTAATTTATTTTTTTTTAAGTCGGTTTTTTATAAATATCTAAAAAACCTTTAACTAATTTGGTTAAACTGGTACATCATAGTTATAAAGCTAATGAGCATAAAAAGAAATTTGTAAAGCTCTATAAATTAAGATTATTGGGTCCAGTGGCGTCTCAGTAGGCACCACTGCAAATATTATTGGAAATAAAATATGCCATTTTCTTTTTATAAATTTTTTATGTTTTTTTTCCACAAAGCAACTAAAAGTACAACATTTTAGTCCCAATATTGTTTTTTATTTTTCTAAAAAATAATAATACGAGTATTAATATCAACAACCTAAAATAAAATCCAAAATTAAAAAATATAGAATTTAGACCTTCGTAAATATAATAAACACTTAAAAAACAAACCGACTTTTAAAAAAAAATTAATAAAACCCACTAAAAAGGTAAAAATAATAAACAAAAAAAGTCGGGGAATAACATATGGTATTAAAGTATAAAAAGCTTTTGTTTATTTAGTTATTAACATTTAGTACTTAAGCGCATATGTTATTACCCGACTTCATTTTATTAATTTTTTTATTTAATATTTTTAACCGTTTAGTCGGTTTTATTTTTTTTGTCGATTTAATTTTTTTTTAAAAGTGTTTATATTTCGCTTTTTGGTTTATTTTTGCTTTCTAATTTATTACTTTATTATTATTACTATTAAATAACACACCAAACCAGTACTTCTTTCAGAGACTACAGTAAAAAACACAGGGACGTGTAATTTCATTGATTTGAAACATGACAGACGGTCATGCAAAACTGTCACATTGGGAAGTTTATGAGTCATGGTTAGTTCTAGTAAGTTATTTTTTTTATTTATTAATAAAACGAATTAAAAATAGGAATTAAATTTTAAATTACACGTCCCTGTGCGTTTTACTGTAGTCTCTCTTTCAGTTCGCTGAAAAGGGTAAATTTTACCCCAAGGTTGTCGATTCTGAATGCACCCCTGATGTTTGAGCAGATACCAGTCTAGAGGCAGCTTTACCGCACAAACACCGTACGGCAGAGAGAAAAAATAAGTCTAGTACCTTTCTCTCTTGTAATCCTGACTTCGTTTTTATTATGGGACCATCGCGGAAGTGCACTCATTAAAATAAAAAGGTACTACTGAAACTACTTCATGGTAAAAGAATGATCGTGCTCACGTGGCTTAGTACCAAGAGGGCATTAGCAGCTTTATTTTTCAAATGAAAAGGGGGTCACCGTAAAACCTCATTCTAAAGGCCCAGTCAAAAAAACAAACATTTTGCATTGCATTCCTTCACGTGTGATTTATGCCAACTGGCTATCAAGAGTCTGCACAAAATGCTACCACAAATTCTTTGGAGCAAAATGCAACGATCTAATGTAATTTACCTTAGTCGAAAAGTCGATCGTTTCCAAGATATATGGAAGTTCCAATTTTACTTTTTACCCTGACATTCTGTATCTCGCAAACTAACCAAGGCAAACTGCGTTAAATCGTTTTATTTTGGATAAGGAATTCTTGGTAGCATTTTGTATAGAAACTTTGTATTTTAAAAGTAATTATAACTAAAACATACTAATTATCAGGTAGTGTATGTGTTTAAAATAAATTAAAAAAATATGTCCATACCAATTTAACATGTACAATTAGCCCCAGATAAACAAAGCTACTTACATTGATACATATGTATATTTCATTTGTATAAGTTAATCTTTTTAATTATTTAGTGAGTAGCAATTATTTATTCGTATGTTAGGTAGAAAGTTGAAAATTTAAGAGTTTAACAGCCTGGGAATTTAAAAAATAATGTATTTACCAATTAGGTAAATATGTATGGTGCACTCTTAATGCTATTGTTTTGCAATCTCAAATCTTCGATATATTTCATTTTTTAAAAATAATGTGAATAAGGTCTCGGCCACGATAACAAAGCGTAAGCGTCGAGCGAAAAGTTTTAAATCTCCTTATGTGGCCGGTATTAACTACAATATTTTGTGGTAAACAGCGTCTTTAAACCGGTCTATATGCCTTAAAAACGCTCAGCGGATAATATTTGTTCGTTTCGAGCAGCCAGCGGCAGAACTTTTCGCATAGAAATATTGCAGCCGGCTGATTTATCGTGGCCGAGGCCTTAGGCCTTAGCCACGGCACAAGCGTCGCGTCAGATAGGTGCCTCTCATCTTAATGTTAGCATACAAGAATTTGTATTTTTTAATTAGGCCGCTGCAACGTATGTCAGCCATAAAGCGGCGCTGCTTGATGCTTAAACCAAACAAATACTTTAGCCACCGGCTAGAGACATCCGGTATGTGTAATTTGATTCCCAAACGCCGTTCACTGTAGTCATTTGGGTATGTTCAGCCGACGTCAGCGGCTGAGTTGCTTGGTAAGCGGTCGCGTTCACCCGACCGGATGACAAGCTGCTTGAACTCAGCACTACTCAGCAGATGTCCATTTTACAAAGCGGTCTTTATTTATGCTAACCAAACACGGCATTTATTTGGACTTGCGCAAATGTCAATCTCTGGGAAGTTCTGTTAGTCATCTGTCAAATTTTGGTTATATTTTTAACTGAAATGTCGAACTAATAAGCGAAGCGTTCAGAGACTTGCCAACTGCTGGGTCGTTTTTCCGCTGAATCGCTTTGTGCTTACAAAAAGCTGCTGATGTCGGATGAACGTACCCATTACCAGCCACCGCTGCAGACCTTTGCCGCTCTGCCCCTCGCCGCTCACTACTTGTATCGTAGCCTAACCCTTATACTTATTAGGAAGACCATTATTTTTGTAATTATGGTATGTAGTGTAGCCAGCAAATTAGAGAAAAAAGAAGCGGAAATCGAGAATAAGTGTGACAAATAAAAAACGTTTTATTTGTTCGGTAATATCTCGATTTTGGATGTGCATCTTGATAAATATTCAGTGTAAATCATACAAACAATTCTGGTATAACAAAATTGTAAAATCATTTAAATTACCACTTAAAAATATTGTTAGCTGTTGTTAAATTTCCGTTGTTGACCTAATAGAACTTACATGGAAACATCGTTATTCGCCATGTTTACATAGAAGGCACCATTAAGAAAGCGCATGGAAATGAATTAGTTCTTATACATTTTCTACGTTTCTTAGATTTTTAAATGTATCATTATTTACTTTAAAAGTACCTATGTTACTTACAAGATGGCCAGGTGAAAACAAAACAGTGCCAATTTTGGGCACTCCAGGTCATTTAAGGAAAAACGCTCGGACCCGTCAATGTTTAATTTTAAGGGGGAAACTTTTTTTTCTATTTTTACCCCCTGAACTGCAACCGTCCCCCAAAACTTTAAATTGAGAGAGGGGTAGGGTGAAACTTATTTTGAAAATATCTTGATCCCGATTACAACTGCCAAGTTTGAAGAATTATTTTCGTTGATATTACAGCTTGTCAAAATTTTGATTTTTTTATGTATATATATTATTAAATTTTTGTAAGAGCAAGCTTTTCTAAAGTAAGGAGATATGATAGGGGTTAAACGACCTTTAAAATAAGCTATCTAAAGAGAATGTGACTCAGTCCTAAAATTTAAGAGTGAATCACACCCTCACCAAAAAGATTAATTGATATCTAATATTAAAGATCGTATAACCCTTATCATATCCTTTGAGTTTAAAGAAGCTTGCTCCAAAATTAGCTCTGATTCGTTTTCAAATGGTCACCCTGTATAAGAATATACTGTAAGACACTTACCTGATAAAGTTTAATTATGTGAGGATGATCCAGTCTTTTCATTATATCTACTTCTCTATACACCTTCTGAAGGTTGCTAGCATCTAATTGGGACTTATCTATAATTTTAATTGCAACCTGGAACAAATTTTTGATCTAAATAAACTTTTAAAAACACTTTCAGTAAAAAAAAATTATTTATGCTGGGTTTTAGAGTTGGTCGAATACTATAAAATCCTGTATTCGAATACTTACGAACCTTGAATACCCTATTTTAAGAAGTATTTAAATACTCAGGATTTGACTACAATGGAAAAAAGTATTCAAATACCTTTGTATTTTAATACCATGATTCAGTATTTATAAATACTGAAGAGCAAAAAACCTCTTACCCAAAAACACTCTCTCTGACTTACACTTGTTCCTTTTTTTATTATTTAAAAACCGCTGTATTTCAATACCAGGATTTAGTACTTAAGAATACTTTTTAAAGACAAAAAGAAGATTTTAATACCCGGATTCGAATACAGGTCCTAAATATTGAAAAAAATATGAATACAGAGCAAATATTCGAATACTAAAAACTGGATTCGAATACCGGCTTCTGAGACCCGGATTCGAATACAGAATCTAAATACCGAAATATGAATACAAAGCAAGTATTCGAAAACTAAGATTGAAAAACGGTATTCACAATCCAAATTCGCGAATACAGACCAACAAACTATTACCTAAGTCGTATACCGAATACCAAACACACACACATGTATTCAAATACAATACCAATACCAGTCAAATGAATTCTGAATGGTGAATGGAATTCAAAATACTCAGTATTCGAATACTACCCAACTCTGCTAGGTTTAATATTTTTTTAATGTTTGGCGATATCATTTTAAAGTTAAATTGACCAGGATAATTATGACCACTTCGCTTATTTTTAATTATGGAATTTTTAGGCCTTATACGTATTTTCGTCGAAATTTTTTCAGGTTTTACTAAATAAGTAAATATCACTCTCTAGGAATGCTTTACCAATTGCATATTTACCATACTGCCATTTTCTGGGTTACTGGTAGATAGCAGAGTTGGGTCGCATTCGAATACTCAGTATTCTGAATAGTATTCAGAATACATTTTGCCGGTATTCGAATACATTTGTGTGTTTGGTATTCGGTAGAATACTTTTTGGTTAGTATTCGAATTCTGTATTGTTATACTTCAGAAGTATTCGACGAATATTTTTTTTTTGAGTATTCGAATACCGAAAAGTGTAAGCAGTATTCCGATCGATTACCAAAATTGTCATGATTCGAATAACAAAAGGGAAGCATGATAGGAAAAACAGATGCAAGGACCCTTTTTTTTTTGTTCTTTTCCAATTTAGGTTTATTTTTTGTTTAGTGGTATTAGAATCTTTTCGTTTCCAGTATTCGCATACCGATTCCGGGTATTCATGAATATCGAGTATTCGATTTTTTTCTTCCGAGTATTCAAATATTCGGTATTCGAATACTTTTTTTCCGGTATTCGTATTCGTATTCGAATACCGATTTTTAGTATTCGGCCCAACTCTGGTAGATAGTAGTCGTTATGTTTTGGTATTTATGCGATGGTAGTCTCTAGCAGCTGATGGCAAATTTGGTGGGTCAACTCGCACCATTGGTAAATATACTAATGCCTTTTTTAATGTTGATTATTACAGTTCATAAAATAACTTTAACATGTTATTTGTTTTACCATTTTTTGACATAGTGGAGAAAATTAAAGGATACAAAAAAAAATTGACCTCTATATGAATTGGGTTTTATATTGGATTTTGCTTTTTTTAAACTTCGACTGCTTTTTGATTTTTTTAAAACTTTTATACGACCACTTATCGCTGAGATATTGAACTTTAAATGAAAATTTTCTTTTTGTCTTTAACCATCAATATCTCAGCAACCACTAATGATGGAATAATCAAGCACTAAATTAAAAGTATCGAGAAAACAGCCCAATATGCCTACACAAAACCCCACAAAGTTTCGATTCAATCCATAAAGCCGTTTTTTTTTGTCTTATTCGATGGAATTTTGAAAACCAATTAAAGAATAACGATTTTTAATTTAAATGATCATAATTTTTAACAAAATTTAAACAAACGTTTTAAGTGTTTTTATGAATTTTTATTGATAGTATTTAAGCTTATGGAAAAAAAATTGAAAAAGTAGAATTTTTTAAATTTTTTTAATGGCCACATATTTGTTTTATTTTATTATTATTATTTTTTTAAGTTCGTATGCTTGTTTTTATTCTAACAAAATAGGGTTATTTTATGATCATAAGGGGCCCCTTATTCTTAATGTGCCCAGTGCCCCTAATAAGTGTAAGACGGCCTATGTGTTACAAAATAAATTTAAAACACTTTCGATATGTTAATCCTATAATATTCATTTTAAATAATTGCATAGCAAGAGTTTTTCCAAATTTATCCTATAAAAATTAGAAATAAATACATCGGGTATCAGATCCCTCATTTATCGCCCAATATTTTGGTTTCTTGGTATTTACGTCTATTGAATTTGCGGGCGGAGGAAAATTCGGCACCAACATAACAGGTATATTATTTCGACAAGAAAACTGGGCACCAAGAATTTTAGGGTCGGTATATGTTACAGGTAAATTCGGCACCGTTATGCAGGTACTTACCTACTTGGACATTTATAAATAAGGTGTTTGGCTCATTTGAAAGTGTTATTAATTGAAATGTAAATAAAACAACGATGTTGTTTTGGAATTATGTTTATACATCAGTTATACCACGCTAAATATAGAAAGCATTTGGCAACATCAGAAGGGTCTGAATAAAAGAAAGAATTAACACAAACTGGATTCATAAAGTGTCTCTGGTATAATTAAAGGATTAAAAAAAAAAACGTTGACTAACAAAAACTAACCTGACCGCCCTTTATAATCCCTCTTTTATTATTAAACATTTATACAATCTTGCCAATTGTCCATAATAAAAGTGTGGACAAATGCTAAATAAAAATAATTTTTTATTATAAAAAAAGGAAAAGAACCGGTACAGGTGTCATTTTAAAGAAAAACAATACGAGACTGGACTATAGCACAAATTTAAATATTATAAAAATATATGTACGTATTAGCACTTCAAGATGAAATAGGAAACTAAAAACAATATTTCTAACTACCCCCAAATCCATATTTTCTACCTTCATTACCTGTAATTGACCCTCATTACCAAAACTAACCAAAGTGTACGGCGGCGCCCAATATTCCTAGTTCTTGCCAGGTACCTGTTCTCTTAACAGGTATAAATGGTCATTCAGTGCCGAATTTTCGCCCGCCGGAATTTGCCAGCAAAAAGAAATACAGGTTAATTGTTCTTAACACCCGACAGAAAAAAATAAGGTGACTTGACTATAACTTATTTAAAACCCCACAAGTTTTACGTCAACATTGACGTCAATCGTCTATAAATGGTAGATAAATCTGACTAAACACATTTAAGCTATCGGGGCAATTACCTCAAATTTTTTTCAATTAATTTTTTGTAATCGAGCAACCTATGTAAATTATTTGCAGTTATGTATTCTTTGTAAATATTTATAATATATACAGGGTGTTTTCTAATTGCGGTAAACAAAATTAGGGCTTATTTCTAGGCTATTTTTATAAAAAAAGTTTTTATAAACATAGGCCCTCAAATTTTTCGTCTTTAAGATACAGGGTGTTAAACTTTTCAAAAACCTAAACATTTCTAAAACACTTTTTTAGTAAAATTTGTTAGACTAGATATAAATGTTATTTAATTAAGCATTTGTTGTTGTTATTACATAATTGCTAATAAGAAGTTATAACATTCACTTTTAAAAGAAAAAAATGCCCTAATGTTTCGTGTATGGTCCAGGATTATGCAGTTTAGCGGACTTTTTTCTGAAAAACTAAGCAAGCTATTTAAAAAAAATGAATACACAAAAAGACAAAAATTATTTTAAATATAATGGAAACTTTTATAAACAAACAGACGGACTAGCTATGGGTTCCCCTTTAAGCCCTTTTAATGGCGGAGATATTTATGTCAAAACTAGAAGAATCATTTATAAACTCCAAACATTCAGATAATGTTATATTTTGGTACCGATATGTGGATGACATACTTGTCGGCTTTTCAGGAAACGAGATAGAGCTAAAAATACTCTTAATTATATTAACTCTATACACCCTAAGATTGAATTTACAAAAACTAACTACGGAACCATAAATTTTGATATCTATAGAAAACCAACTTTTACTGATATTACAATACCTAATGATTCTTTACATCCAATTACCCACAAAATGTCAGCATACAGATCAATGATACATCGCGCATTTTCCATTCCACTTTCCAAAGAAAATTTAGAAAAAGAATTAAACACTATAAAAACATCGCTCAAAACAATGGTTATCCTCCACCCTTAATAAACTCTATAATTAATAAGAAACGTAAACAACTCACCCTCAACCAAATTTACCCAAAAATACCTGAAAAACAAAACCAACCATTTAAAACCCTAACTTATTTTGGCCAAATATCACAAAAAATTTCGAACACCCTGTCTAAACAAAACCAGAAAATAGCACATAAACCATCAAATCGATTATCAAACATGATATTTAATGTGAAAGATAAACAAAATAAATTTAAAAATCAGGAGTTTATAAGCTTACTTGTGAAGAGTGTAATAGCTGTTACATTGGACAAACGGGAAGAAATTTCGAAACTAGGTTTAAAGAACATAACTCATGTTATAGGTTAGGGAAAACAACATCAAATTTCGCAAACCATTTTCTGGAAACCGGACACAAATTTCCAGAAATCAATACCCTAAAAATATTACATGTAGAACAAAAAGGGCGAAAACTAGATACATTAGAAAATATTGAAATCTATAAACATAAAAACAGAATGTACATCTGCTTAACACACAGATTGACCTAGGAAATCTACCCCTTGTAAAACTTTTATAAATTGTAGCAATAAAATCTTTAAATTTCACAACTGTACCATATTGATTTTAAAACCTTTTTTAAAAATATGTTTTTTATTAGGTATTACTGTTTATATATAAGTAAAATAATTTTAGTTTGTCAGTACGTTTGAAAATGTAGTTGTACTACGAAACAGCTGTCACGGCTAAACATTCAATTAAAGTGACTATGAACAAAGTATATTTTTGTTTTATTTTATTAATTGTATTTTTAAGTGTTTCATCCGAAAAATATATGAAAGTTGCAAAAAGTCAGTGGCGTACATTTTTTGTCAACAATATTAGCTAAGATGCGTCCCACGGCAGGACTGGTCTGAAAAAAATTAAAATTATTAAAAACACCACAGCCAAATTTTATTAAAATCGGATAAGACATATTTAACCTATTATTAAAAACCCGATTTTATTTTTAAAGTTTAACACCCTGTATCTTAGAAACAAAGCATTTTCGGACCTATGTTTATACTGGGTTAGTAAAAATACTGCAACTTTAAATATCTTTAAAACCGCTAAAGCTACACTTACCAAATTTGGTATTTAAGGTGTTTTGGACGTGTGAAATTAAATAGTGATATCGGTACTGTTGCCAGATTTCCCACTTTTGTGCTTCACTAATTTTTTCAATTTTTAAATGGAATACCACATTTACTGTTATTGCATTAAATTGTATGGGTCAAATTTAGTAAATTTCTAAATTTTCAAAATGTTGTCTCTTTTAGTTGTTGAGATAGAAGGCACTACAATTTCAAATTTGGTATTTAGGGGTTTTTGGCATACCATATCAGTAATATCAGCATTGTTGCCAAATTTTAATATAGTTGCGGTGTTTTCGTATCTCGGTAACTGGTAAAGATTTAATTTCGTAAATTTAAAATCTTACTAAAGCTGGCAAGCTCCTTTTATTGCAATTAAAATAAATAGGACATTTCATTTAAAAATACCAATAATATTGAATGTAACGCATAACTTGAAACTCTGGCAACAATGACAGTATCACTGTTTAATTCTACTTGTCCAGAAATCCTTGAATACCAAAATTTGTGAACGCAGCTTCAGTGCTTTTAAAGATATTTGTATATTTATACTCTTAACCTAAAATGTGGGGTTGTCATATCTTAGCAGCTAGTAAAAATAGAATTTTAAAACTTTGAGGAATTATTAAATTTAGCCTGCGCAATTAATTTGCAATTAAAATAAATAAGACATTCCTTTTGAAAAAGCGGAAAAGATACGTGTAGCACAAAACAGGGAAATCTGGCAACGGTGCCGATATACTATTAAATTCTTAATACCCGATACCTTCCAGATACCAAATTCGGTAATTGTAGCTCTAGCGACTTTAAAGATATTTAGGAGTTGCAGTACTTGTTACTAACCCAGTATGATTTTTTTTTCATAAAATTGGCTCAGAAATATGCCTTCAAATGTTCTTACCGCAATTAGGAAACACCCTGTATATGCTTGCATTAAACTTTTTATTAACTTGATTAGGAAACGTAAAAGTTTTACTGACGTCAAAACAGATAAATAAGAAAGAAGGATTGACGTAAAGATACGCATTTTTCAGTATCAATTTTCAAATACAATTTAGTGAAAACTGATAAAGACGGAATTGATTATTTTATCCTAGATGCCTGCTAAGTTCAGAGGATTTTCTAAAGCTGTTTTTATGGTTTGCGCGCACTTTGCAGTAATTTTTAAAGAGAGAAAAATGTGCGTGAAGTCCGTTTTACAGTCGGCAAGTTCTTTCTGCAATTTTGTTTCAGCAACTTTCTTTCACCAATAAACTTGCAGTTTATTGCAGATTCGTTTTACAGTCGGCAACTCGCTTTTTAATATTGCAAAAATAGGGCAAGGTACCAACGTGAAAAATGTGAAAATAAAGTTAGAACCTAACCTAGATATTGACCGGTATTTAGAATATCTGTTAAAAATGAAAAAAATCGAACCGCAGCTACAATTTGCCTCATTATTGCTGCCGCTACCCTCCTGGGGGATGAAAATTTAAGTTCTTTCTGCAATTTTGTTTCAGCAACTTTCTTTCACCAATAAACTTGCAGTTTATTGCAGATTCGTTTTACAATCGGCAACTCGCTTTTTAATATTGCAAAAATAGGGCAAGGTACCAACGTGAAAAATGTGAAAATAAAGTTAGAACCTCACCTAGCTATTGACCGGTATTTAGAATATCTGTTAAAAATGAAAAAAATCGAACCGCGGCTACAATTTCCCCTTTTTGCTGCCGCTACCCTCCTGGGGGATGAAAATTTAAGAAAAAAAGCAAGAAGGTGGTGGTCACTCAACTAGTAACTTTGGGTGGGGTTGGTACTACTAAAATAACCAAATTTTTCCCAGACTTGCAGTTGCAACTGCAGGAAAAATCGGTCCAACTCGTAAAGTTGCCAGTCGCAATAAAGTTGCAGAATACGCTACCAAAAATCAGCTGTTCGCGTACTGCGCATGCCTACCACAAGTTTCTTGCAAGTTGCAGAAAGAACTTGCCGACTGTAAAACGGATTTGAGCAGATCGAAAAGTTGCAGCAAGAAAAAATTGCATTCAGAAAACTGCAAAAACAGCTTTTTACGAAAAAATTTCATTTTAAAATAGTTTAATGGCAGTGACTATTTACAATAATTGTTATTATGTCACACATTTATGTCAGTGGCGTAGTAAGAATAAAATATCAGGTAAATTAACTTTCTACAAAATTGATTATATCATAGTGCCTGGGCAAGTAATTAAATGGTCTTTATGATAAGAACCCTTTTAAAACCTATTTAGGGGTTTTCTTTAACCAGTCTACCACGAATATCCATACCACCATATACAGGGTGTTTCTAGAACTATGGAATCAAACTTTAAGGTGTGATTCCTTATATTATTTTATAAAAAAAGTTCCTATTAACATATGTCCGGAGTTCGTTCCTAACTGAGATACAGGGCGTTAAAATTTAATAAAAACTCTTTTTTAAATATTTTTAATATGCTTAGGCCGATTTGGATAAAATTTGGTACATTTTAGTTAAAGTAAAAAGGCGCTTTTCAGCCTTAACCATTGTTATTATTGGGTCCAGTGGCGTCTCAGTGGGCACCGCAACTTATATTATTGAGAAAAAAAGTACGCCACTGACTTTTACGACGTTTTTATATTTTTTATAATTAAGCAATTAATAATACAACTTTTTAATCTCTTTAATTTTTTTGTATCTAGCTTAGTTTTTGAGAAAAAAGGCCACTTTAAGTCATCTAAAAAGTAGCCCTAAACAAGCATAACATAAAATTAAAAAATTTACAAATAAAGAATTTCGATCTTAGTAAATGGGGATATTGTCAATTTTCGATAAAATACACGACTGCTTATTTATTTTTAAGACAAATAATTAATTGTTTTATTTTAATTTTTCCTTTTTATATCATGTCGTCTGTGGGTACATTTTAGAAGAAATTAAAGTAGCTTTAATATATATTTTTTTCAAAATTGAAGGTAGATACAAAAAAATACAAGAGATTAAAAAGTTGTAGTATTAATTGCTCAATTATAAAAATTTCAAAACGTCAAAAAAGTCAGTGGCGTACTTTTTTCAATAATACAAGTTGCGGTGCCCACTGAGACGCCACTGGACCCAATAATAACAATCTGGTTAGGGCTAAATAAGCGTCTTATTACTTTAAATAAATGTACCAAATTTTATCCGAATAGGCCTAAGCATATTAAAAATATAATTTTTTTTTTTTGATTAACGCCCTGTATCTTGGTAAGGAAGAAACTTCGGACACATGTTTATAGGAACTTTTTTATAAAATTATATAAGGAATCACACCTTGAAGTTTGATCCCATAGTTCTAAAACACCCTGTATAGAAGCGGCGCTTTAATCCCAGCCTGTAAATGTCAAATGTTTCGGGTGCCGAGCTGGGCGAACGCGTCATTTTTTGTCGGTCAAGTTTTCCATATATGGCGTTATCAATATTTGTGATAGACTCGTTAAAAGGAACTCCCCTAAAAAGGTTTCAAAAGGGTTTTTATCATAAAGTCATTACTGGTCTGGTTTTTAAAATCTTAACTTTTGCCAAAGCATGGAAAGGCGACGGTCTAAAATAGCGAGAAAGGAAGATTGATGCATCATCCTATCAGGATAATGTTCACATGCTGGCGTTCTTTGTCTAAATGTACCAGCACGACTTCTATACACGAATTCTATATTCAAAAAGTTGTTTTACACAAATTTTAAAGCAGCAGCTATAAATATGTTTTATACATTTTTTAAAACACCCATTTAAAATCTTCTTATGCATTAGGTTTGTATGTATTAGACTATTTTTACGCTGCTTTTTTAAATCCAATTAACAACGTCTTATATTAACACTTAGTCAACAAAAGATTTATTAAATGCACTTTTCTAAGAATGTAAACTAAAACTAGGTCAGTAGTATAAAGTCGGATGTAGATATTATTTTCAAATACTTTTAAATATTATTTTCAAATGCTTTTAAAAGATTTTGGAAGCATTGATGTTATAATACTGTGGTCCGACAGGCTATGTTGGACTCAGCATAAAGTTTAATACTCCCGAGAATGGAAAACTATTGAAAGCCATGTCTACTTTTCCAGCGTCGTGATTTTGCTTTGCTTTTACTTTAGATGGATAAGACTATTATTATTAACAAAAAATGGCTGTCAAAAGCTGTTATATAGGGTGTCCAGTAGCTCTACCGACACACTTTAGGGTTCCACAATGAAAAATAGGAACAAAACTTCATATGAACTTATTTAACTATGTCCTTAAACTCGTAGTTGTGTTGGAAATTTATAAAAATTGTCGTTTTTATGACAGCTTGTAGAGAGTTCGCTCTAAGAACACCGCTACGTCACTGTCTGTTATCAGTTCGCTATTCGGCCCCGCCTTTTTTTTGGAAAAAATGTTTACTATTTAAAAAATAAAAACACTTAAACAAAACAAATAAACACACTCTCAGCAAAAACACCTCCAAATTACCGTCTCTGTAAATAATCTGCCGTCACCGTCACGTTACCGTTGTCATGCAAATTGTCCCGTTGCTATGGGTGGGTGGAGCTTGGTAGCCTTTAAGGTTATGACGTCACGGTGTTATTCTTACAGCGTTTAAACTCTACCAGTTTAGATTTTTTATCTGAAGACGTCTTTTATTTATTAAAAAACAATTTTTAACATACTAGAAAAACATACATTTTTACCAGTGCCGTCCATGAGGGGTTTAGGGTATTTTTTAAGACAAAAATGGTACACCACTTTTCTTATCTTTTTTTATTCAATTTGTCGTCTTGACTTTTTTCTATTAAGTGTTAAAGTATTTAGTACAGGGAAGACATGGTAAGAGTACGGCTTATCACTCTACCAATCATTATATAAAAGCTCCAACACTAAAACAAATAAGGCATAAAATATCAAAATAATCTAAATTAAACGAGAATTCGAAAAGAGATTTTTATTTTAGAAAACGGCCGTGGCTTACCATTATTTTCTTAAAAAATATTATCCCCTAATCCCTCATGAACGACACTGGAGAATTTTTTTCTTGTACGTTACATAAAACAATATTATTTATATACTTTTAACATCCCGTAGTGTAAAAACTAAGACGTTTAGGGCATATCTTTATAGGAAGTCTTTTTCTTATTTTTCATTGTACAATCACTGCTTAAAGTTTGTCGGTAGAGTTACTGGACACCATGTATAAAGAAAAATAATGAAGTATTCTAAGATTTAGAGACCGGCACGGGTCGAGCTTGTCCACAGCGCTACCCGGCCTGACCTCGGGCGTGCAGGCCTGACGGGCTTATAGAAAATTACGAACTTGTCAGGGCTAGAGGGCTGATTAGGCCTGAGCAGCTGTATAGGTCTAACCATATGTGTCGGATCCTTATATAAGGCCTTGAGCTTCGGGGCTGAGCAGCCCTTTTGGGTGGGGCTAATGTAGTAGGTTTTAGGGCCGAACCGCTCAGACCTTCTTGATCCGGGTAGGGCGTCAATAAAACGGTCCGTGCAAGGTTCTACCACTTTTACCCCCTTAAATATGTACAGCACTATATTACTAAATATCATATCCTTTGTTAGCGTCGATCTCGGGTTCAGTTGTTGTTAATATCTTCTGGCTAATTTATTATTTAAGTAAATTAGCCTAAAAATGTGTCAAAAATGCAACAATCAATTTAAAAAAATTCTTTTGCGTTTAAAAAAAATATATTTTTTGATATATGATGTAGTGTCACAAGTGACAAATATAATATCTTCCTTTTGGCAAGGCAAGTCTACGAGCATTCCAATGACTATTTTAAAAATTCATAAAGTAGTTGACACAACAGTTTCGCGTACAGGTTTTATAATATTTATAAAAATTTAATAACAGTATTACATCTTTGGTGTAATATCACATTTATAAGTGTAAATTTACAAATAGGTTTTCTACGAGTTTTATAAAAGTCAATTTTAATTTTGTCAAATCTGACTGTGTCTTAGAGTAAACAACGTCCAACGTAGTAAGTTTACAAATTATTTTTTTATAAAAATATGTTGATGATATGAACTTAAAGTATGAATATCAAAAAATGCGCAATTTCACAAAAAATTGACGTGTTTTACCGTTTTTTCCAAAAAAGCTGAATTTGTGTAAAAGTTAATAAATCCAATGTATGACTTGAGCATATTAGGTAATTCATTTAGTGTTGAAAAGTGAAAAGAATGATTAAGATCATTTATAGATATGAACGGACACTAGTGTCATTAGGATGGATTTGTGATCTGGTTCTTTTGATGGCAAATTAATAAGTAATAGTAATAAAAATAGTTGGTGATATTTAGAGTGGATGACGCAGCCATAATTTGACGTTACCACACATTGCGACGCTAAATAATTTTTCGCAAGATCCGTGTATTATGTTTTAGTAATAAATTTTTAATGCATTAATCCACCGATTTAATCTTTCGAATAAATCGAGAATGACGCAGGTTCCTATATCTAAATCGGTCCCAGTTTTGTGTATATAACAAAAATGGTTGTTATTATTTTTGTTATCTGCTATTAATATCGACCTTTTACTATATTTAACTTCTGCGTACATATGAAGGATATTAAATGCTGCTCATGTCAAGAACCCGAGAGGGGTTATTCATAATTAGAATAATTTTTCCAAAAAAAAAAACAATTTTTAGTATGTACTGTGAATATATACATTTAAATAGCTTTTATAATTCATGCAATAGTTATAATATTGAGTAAAAGGCGTTCCTTGGCTTGCCTTAATATATTTAAAATACACTACTTTTCAGCTGGTAACTATTAGCAGTATTCATTAGGATGTAATATACATCTATAACCTACACCTACATAAAAACTACTCTTAAACGCAAAAAAAAAAATCAATCATCCACGTGTGTTTTTGTTTTTTTGTTTTGAAGCTCTTACTATACTGATTAACGCACCATTTTTATTTTATCAATCAAAACTCTTAAGATTATTATTTTTATTAGCTGAATTAAGGATTTCACGTTTATACAGTTTTTGTTTTCACGTCGTTGTTATAGAAATTTTTACAAATATTTTTAATTAGATCTGACAGTCTAAGGTCAATTGACTGTTCCTTATTGCGTTTGTATTTATTGTAATGTATTAAATATAAGTACAATTACATATATAAAAAAACCCAAAAACCTAGTTTTTAATAAGCTTAATATTCTGATACTAGCAAACAAAAAAAATATCTTCTATGATTTGGTTTTTCCAAAATGTTTAGGAGGATGTCCGATTAAATTTCGGTGGGAAATACCAGAAGTAATACGCATCACACGTCTAACAAGTCATCTACATAAAATATATATATATATATATATATATATATATATATATATATATATATATATATATATATATATATATATATGTATATATATTTATATATTAGTTCGTAGAGTTTCACGGATAGATGAATATGTAGAGTGATCATTCCGGGAGTATATCCATTGGTCGTTTGTATTCCTTGCGGAACTTTGCAGACGTTTCGCCAAGATCACACTTGGCATTTTCAAAGCTCATTAATGACTGTAAAAATAAATAAATAAATAATAACCTGTAAGAATTCGGCTACTATGGTTGGTTGTTTAAAATTACGGAGTCTCCAAAAGAAAATGGAATACCCCGGGCCCGACCAAGACGGTGACACGTGTTTCGTCTTCGTTAAGACTTGTCAAACCGCTTCAGGTCGATAGACACCTTGATGATGCCCCTATTGACTGTAAATATTCTTTCTGTATCCCAGACAGTAACAAATACAGACACCGGTGCCATCTCACTAAGAAATTTAAAAACAACCAGCCATAGCATCGAGAGGTTAAAGGAGGTAGGTAAAAGTACGCCATCTAGTTGTATATGGCAAAAGTTAAAAATGCAACATACTGTTATGCCAACAAACCATAAGGAAACTGTCTTGGTCGGGCCCGGGGTATTCCATCTTCTTTTGGAGACTCCGTAATTTTTAAACAACCAACCATAGTAGCCGAATTCTTACAGGTTATTATTTATTTATTTATTTTTACAGTCATTAATGAGCCATATGCCCAAAGAACTTTACCTTTTTATTAATTTTATTTATATGAAGGCTCAAGAACCATTCACTTTTATATATATATATATATATATATATATATATATATATAAAATGAATGGTTCTTGAGCCTATATATATATATATATATATATATATATATATATATATATATATATATATATATATATATATATATATATATATATATAACCATTCCATTTAGTTTGACACAAATTTGATCTCTTGACTTTTTTTTACTTGATGCTCTCAAACTCACAAGCCTTTTAAAGATATTTTTCAAAGATGCGGCATTTTTAATAATCCAGTATAAAGCAAAAGCCTGAAAAATTAAAAAATATATTTTTGAATTGAAATGAAAAATTTGAATCATAAATGTTTACATGTGACGTAAAAGGTTTTCCTACAGTTTATAATTTTCCAAAGAAAAGCTAAAATACCCGTTTTAAATAATAATCGGTGTTAACCTGGCTAAATTATCAAATTATCGAGCTACTCTAGCAACTCTGTTAGCTTCGCAGTTAGTCAGAATGATATGCTTTCCGTGTGCATGCCCAATAAACCTTCTGTTATATGCGGTCTTTGACCGTTTGGCTGATTAGATACAATTGTGTCTTCCTTTATCCGCTTCACCGGTAGTGCCCCTTTCCTAGTATTTTTTGCTTTTAACTATTGCCAAATCTGTTATAAAGAGTTACGAAAAATAAAGATATATGTCAATGAAATAAGGAAAAAAATATGGTTTAGAAAAACTAAAAACACGCTTTTAATGCATATCGAACTAAAAAGTTCAAAATAATTTTAAAACAATACCTAATAAAGAAAAAGAAAACAAGTAATATTGTAAAAGCGTCGGGCGTACGATATACGAAAAATATAGCACAAAGCGTCCATGCTTTTTACAATAATACTAGTATTTTTAATTCATTATGGTTTTAAGATTTTTTAAAAGTTATTTTTAACTTTTAAGTTTGATATGGGCTTTAAAAGCGCGATTTTTTTAAACTATAATTAAATCGGTTATTACTATATAAAACACCCTAAGTCATATTTTTGAACATTTATAAAAAAACGAGAAAAACAGCTGTTTTAAATGGTGATTTAATATGCTGAAAGTGGAAAGCAGGCTTGGATAAAAGCATTTTAAAACATTTTAATCATATATACTTTATTAAAAAATAATAAATAAAACAATTTATAAATTATGACTTCGGGGTTTTTAAATTAAAAGCCAATATGTAGGTGATATACAAAATATAAACAAATTAAGAACTGTCACAATATAAACCTAATTTTAAATTTTTGTTTTTCTGGTATTTCCAATTTTTCCTTTTATGATTTCTTCATAAAAGGGTTTATGTTTATTCTCAACCCACTGCAGCAATATTTTTAAGTGATATATTTTTCTGGTTAGACGTGGAAGACTTTCTGTATAAGCTTTTGTTTTTGGAAACTTGACGTTGGTGCTTTTGTTACGTTTAGGACAGGGCCGTTCCTGGAGGGCGTGCAGCCAAATAAAGGGAGATTTTTTAAAACACTGTAATTTAAGGGGGAATTTTTTGGTTCTTTAAAATATTTATCTAAAAGACTTCCATAAAGGAGGATTTAGTTGTGAAAATGGGGTCTTTTTGTTTTTTTGTTATTATAGTAGGTTTTCGTAAGCTTTTTTGTGGTTTTGATGTTTTTTTTCATTGGACTTTTATACAAGTTTAAGCACGTTTAAGTCTTCACTGTTTAAAGTTAAAATTAGTATTTATGAGTAGTGCTGTTAAAGATATTTTTTAAACCTGTAGTCAAGGGTTATTGACCGTTGAACTTTTTTAAAGGTAATTTACGTTTAAATATAGCCAGGGTTAGATACTATTTTACATATTTTTTTTAAGTGATGTTATTTTATTTTATGCAAGTATTTGTTTATTTTGTCATATCAAAAAAATATTATAGCAAAAAGGTGACGTCACTAACAAAACCTATATTTTTGAACAAATATAAAAATTAAACAATTTTAATGTATTTAAAATTGGTATATCACTGGATAAATAAGAATTTACCTATTAAATTATAAAGTTTATTATTTTTAAAATAATTTTTTAAAGAAGTTTTATAGAAGTAATTTAAAATATAAAGTTAACTACATGGCTCTTTATGATAGTCCCTAGGACAGTAATGAAATGTGCTTAATAATAGGAACAGTTTTAAAACTTTTAGGGGGTTCCTGTTGACAAGTCTACCACGAATATTCATACCGCAATATATGGAAGCGGCGCTTTAACCCAGCCTGTCAATGTCCAAGTGTTTTGGATGTTGGTCTGGGCAAACGCGTTTTGTCGGAAAAGCTTACCACAATGTTTAACGTTCAATCCGATACCCGAAACATGTCAATGAAATAAATCCAAACTGCAGTAGAATACCAATTGTGTTAGTTTTAATTGGTTTATTTTAAAGTTTCTTCTAGTATCCTTTAATTTCTTAAAATATACTAAAAAGATACAACTAGAAGAAAAAAGATGATTAAATTTAAAAGTAGAAACAGGATTCTCGGTTTTAAATACAAAATTAGGTTTAATTCCTTTATCCTTATAATTACTTAAATTTTCTTTTCAGGCTTTTTGTAAGGTTTTAAATTAAGAAGTTAATGCAGAAGAGTAGCATTTTTATTTGTATACAGGGTGGTCATTTAAGCCAACATAGCTTATTTTCCAGGTCATTTACGGAAATACGCTCAGACACTCAGAGAATTTTTGATTTTAGGGAGAAACATCCTCTAGCAGGGGTAAGACTCACCCCCAAAATCATACATAGAAGAAGGAGTCAGGTGATACCTTATCTTGAAGGTCTCTTGACCCTTATTACAAAAATTTAAAAATTTTTAATTTTAAATCCCAATCAAAGTTTATCTCCTTGGGCTGGGAAAACATTTTATTAGTGCGTTGTTGCCAAATGCCACAGGTGTTCATATTGTTGTCGGAAAGTTCTTTGTACGCCAATTTTAACATATTTGCGTTTTGTTTTCCTACAGCGCCATAGTGCCGACAATACACATTAAAAAAAATTACAGCCTCTTAGAAATAAAAATTATTAGTTATCTACGCCACTGCCTAGTACAGAATTCGAACCGATAGTTCTCTTTGCAAGTGAAGTTCCTTTTACGTATAAAATAATTGATAGCATAAAGAATAACAAAAACACAAGTCATTAAAAGGATTTATCGATGTCAGCGTGAATTTGAAAGTACTCTAAAATAACGTTTAAAATTATGCATGCAAGGGATCAATAGACCCGCTTCTGACAGTAGATTGGGAAAACTCGCACAATGTCTTCTGTTACTCGGAAAAAATTGTAAATATTTGTCGGTTTTCCGGTTTAAAAGTGTTATTTCTAAAACAGAAACACTTAATGCAATCCTTAGGTCGAGAGCCAGATATTAAAATACAGGGTGCGTGACTATATTTTGATCCATTTTAATCAGGAATAACTTTAAAACAAAGAAAGTTATTAATATGCGGTTTTCGCGGAAAGCCTTAGATTTTTAAACGTTTTTGTTATTATATCCTTACCATTTGGTTTGTGATATTAAAACAGTTAATTAACACAAAATTAAAATGACCGATTTTCCGATATGGGACATCTTTATTTTCAATGGAACACCATGTATATTTTTCTACAATCTTTAAATTCAATCTATTCTTCTTTAAAAAATGTAATAAGCAAAATTAACTGCATGGTAATTAAGAGTATTATTTGACAATAAAAATTTGCATACATACAAGGTTACAGAAAAAAATACGACGACAAAGGTAAAGAAAATAAGATTATTCACAATATAAAACAAAACTTTGTGACTTTGCTCAATGCAACTATTGTTTTGTATTTTTTTCAGTTGCTTTGTATGTGAAATTTTGAAATTTTCATTTTCAAATAATTCGCACATGGGCTTCAATAGGGGCACAACTAAAAAAAAAATGTTTTGAGAGAAATGGGGTTAAAGTTTTTATTGCTAAGATAAATGCATAAAAAATGCTTTAGTATGCTTGAACGAAGAGAAGATTAACTTTAAGTTGATATTTTGTCTACTAGTTTTGCCGCTAAAAGAAATATATATTTTCCCATTCACACCTGTTCTTAGCACAAAACTGATGTTTTTGAGTTGTGCCTCTATTGCAGTCCATGAGCGAATTATCTTAGCGGCCATGCAGTCAATTTTTTAAGTTTAATTCTTCCTTTATTTTTTAAAAGTTTATGTTACATTGTTTAAAAGGAGAACCATTATATTTTAAAATTGTTGTCCTATATCAGAAAATCGGCCATTTTGTTTTTGTGTTAACGGAATGTCACAAACAAAAATGGCAAAAATAATTAAAAAGCTTATAAAAAATCCATGGCTTTTTGCGAAACCGAGTCTTGATAACGCGATCAAAAAGGGTCAAAATATAGTCGGGCACCCTGTATAAGAAAATTCATATTTTATTTATATCCAGAAGATTTGATAACTTGACGTCAATATTTTTACAACACTTATTCCAATAAAACAAATATAGTAATAGAACGGGTTAAAAAGTAATTTAAATTGTAAAATTTGGTTCTGATTTTGAAAAAAAACGTGTTAAACCGGTTACAACAATCGTAATATTATTTATTTTTTACCTCTGTTTTAGTAATCCTGTGACGGGCCAATTTAACAACGGCAAAATTCCCTTTTCCGATGGTCCTTTCTATGTCGTAGAATCCGACCCTGACTGGGTTTTTGGATATTTTGTCGCGATCGCCCATTTCCGCGTCTTTGGCCGTCGCGCTGACTAAAAGTCCCCGTAAAATTAACCAATTTACAAGACTAAATAGGAGTAAAAAGCTAATTTCATTTTATTGCTTAAGGGTTCGATGTATTGTCATAATAACTGCGATAAGTGGTGCACTACGCGGGTAGCAGGCAGCAGAAATGAGCGACGCGCCGCCGTCAGGCGAGATGGCATCGGCGAAATCAGGATTCGACTGCCGTCAGCTGTTTAACGAAGCCACGGCGCGGCATCGTGCGCGCTATGACGCAAAACCGACGCACGAGCTACGAGAATAGTCGTCACTAGATTCCTCCGATCTCCGTGTTCTCTTCGTTATTATATTGAATCTATAATGTTTAATTAACACGAGATAAAAGAGAAACCACGAGACACCTAGATGCGAAACCATATCGTCGCCTTATAGCCGGACTCGCCTAACTGCAAAATTGGCAATTTTCACATTTTAATAAAAATTTTAAGGAATACATCCAAAAAACATTCCAATATCTTTTTTAGCACCTACTGACAAATCCACCTCTAGTAATATATATAACCAATTTTTTTTAATAGCTGACATACATTTCGTAATTTAAATTTTGCACATAACTAACGGGAGAAAATTCGGAATTTTTTAAATAGTGCCTCGGCCCAGAGTTGGGTAGTATTCGAAGAATAGGTACATTGGGCTGGTATTCAAATACATCTGTGTGTTTGGTATTCGGTAGTATTCGACCGAAATTATGGTTTCGGCCAGTTTCGGCAAAATTGGTCAAAACCAAAACAGTTGTCGTGCGCTCGCCTAACGTCGTTTCTTGCAGCAACACTATTTTAATTTAAAAAATTCTATAAGAATGGTATTTAAAAGCACGGCCCTTTTTTTTGCTCTTCAAAATTTTTTGGAACCCCCATGAAAAAAAAGTATATACGCTCCAAATTTCAGTATTTTATACTCACATATATACAGAGTGTTTCTTAATTGCGGTAAGAAAATTTAATGGTATATTCTTAAGCCAATTTTATAAAAAAAGGTTATATCAACATAGGTCCAGAAATGCTTTGTTTCTAAGATACAGGGTGTTAAACTTTAAAAAGAAAATATGGTTTTTAATAATATTTTAAATATGCCTTATCCTATTTTAATAAAATTTGGCTCTGGTATTTGTTAAAATAGGTAGTTTATTTATTAGCCCTAAACTAATTTTAATTAGTGGGAGCAGTGGCGGCGTGCGATGCATATTAGCTAATATTATTGACAAAAAAATGCACGTCACTAACTTTCTGCAAATTTTTTATATTTTTCCGGATAAAACACCTAAATAAGCAACTTTTTGTGTCTTTATATTTTTACGTAGCTTGCATAGTTTTCCAGAAAAAAAATTCTCTACACTGCATAATCCTTAAGCATACAAGCAACTTTTTATTAGCAATTATGTAACAACAAAAACAAATACTTTATTAAAAAAGGTTTATATCTAGTCTAACAAACTTTACAAAAAAAAGTGCTTTAGAAATTTTTAGGTTTTTTGAAAAGTTTAACACCCTGTATCTTGGGAACGAAAAATTTGAGGACCTATGTTTATATAAACTTTTTCTCATAAAATTGGCCCAGGAATACGCCCTTAAAATTTCTTACCGCAATTAGAAAACACCCCGTATAATATGTATATGTTTATACTTGACGACGTGAGTTTCGGTTTCGGCCAAAACTGAAGCCATAGCCGAAATTTCCGTTTTGGTTTCGGTCGGACTCTGGTATTCGGTATTCAGCAGAATACTTTTTTGGTCAGTATTCGGGATTTTGTATTCAGAATAGCGGCATACCGAGTATTATTTGAATACCAAAACTTAAGTAGCAGCTATGGTGACCGAATAGCAGCATTCGAATACAGGGATTTGAAGTATACGAAAACCGAGATTGTCAGTACCTATTCGAACATACAAAAATGGTGAACATCAGTATTCCGTGACCCAAAATCTTAGAAATATAGAGCAAGGACGTTTTTTTTGCTATTCAGTATTCATAAATGCCTAATCCTGGTATTCATAAATGCTTAGTATTCAAATACTTTTTTCTAGGTATTTGTAATCGAATACCGATTTTCAGTATTGAAATCAACTCTGCCTGGACATGCAATAAAAATAAACTTTTTTACAAATTATTTATTTCCAAGAAACGTATAGTTTATGACAGAAAATATTATTTAAAAAAATATTTACAACTAATAAATAAATTTTATTTTATATTTAAATTAAACAATAAAGTCGGTTTCTACTGACATAGCGCAACATACTCTTTTTATTATTGCGACCCCTGGCGCCGGCACTGCCAGTTAACTTGGTTTTTCTCTAGGGATCTAACATTATCATACTAACCAAAACTACTCTTATCAATGATTCTAAATAAAATTGAATAAATATTTTCTTTCTTAGCTAATGTGTTTTATTTATCATAATTACACTGCACACGCACAAAGCAATTTTAAATTTTAATGCTATATTTTTTTCTTCGCACATTTATACTTTATTTCCGCGATAACGACACTTTGATAAATTTGCGCCTTGTTTTTCTAGTGATGTTGAAATGGCGAATATGGCGGCGTGTTGCAGCTCGGCAAAAAAATAAAGGTTTAAAAATAGGCGAATTGAAGAATTAAATTAAACGCAAACATGGCTACAGGTTTTCAAACTCTCTATAGTTCTTGGATTGTTTGTATAAACCTTTGATTTCACGTGGCCCCATAGAAAGAAGTCGCACCACCATACTGCCAACAAAACCTTCGCGTTATTGCAAAGGCAGTTTGGTGGTATGACCACATAGTCCAGTGAATTATCCCGCACGATCATCTGATTTGATGCCGTGCGACTTTCTATGGGGTTACGTGTAATTAAAAATTTACGTTAATAATTCAAGAACTATAGAGGACTTGAAAACCAACATCAGAAATGTTACTCCTGAGGTACCGGCACAAATGTATGAAAACATCATGCTAAATTGAACTGATCGAATTTGCTATCGTCAACAAATTCGTGGAGGATATTTGGTAGATACTAATATTAAATCATAACTGTAATTAATTGGTTCCGAAATAAAATGAAAATATCTGTAGCTATGTTTGTATTTAATTTAATTTTAAAATCCTAAACTGAAAACAGGATATACAGGCTATTCATTTAAAAACTTACCCCTCAAGTTATCTGCAAAACGAGACAGATTTGCGAAAATCGCCGAAACACGTCAAGATATTTATTGGACTGGGCCCCTAAACAACCCCTTAACCACCAGGACCACCATATAAAAATGCTTAAATGAGAAGGGGTATCAAGTGATACATCATTTTAAAGCTCCTGACGAGTACTTTAAAACCCTAGAATATAAAGTCCATATCTTTACCTACAACAAAATAGCAGTACTTTAAAAATTACTCAAATACTTGATTGGGATGACCATATTTCCGAAACTAATAAAGTAGGATGTACCTAATTGGGTATTTTCTTAAAGCTCTTTTAAAAATCTTCTTGTTGGTAATATAATATTCGGGGTACTTCATTAAAAAAATATACACTTTTTATTCTACCCTGTATATTATCACTAGTATCACAAGATCAAAGATTTTGAAAAGATCTTAAAAAAACCACATTAACTACATCTAACTTTATTAGTTTTGAAATATGGCCATCCCAATCAGGTATTTGGGTAATTTTCAAGTACCGCCATATTGTAGTAGGTGAAGATATTGACTTTATATTCTAGGGTTATAAAGTACTTGTCAAAAACTTAAAAATGATGTATTAGTCTTCTTCCTCATTAAGGAATTCTACGGTGATAGCCCTGAGGGGGTTAAAAGGTTCAAGGGGCGCCGTCCAATTTTCTTTAAACAAACGTTCACCCTCAATATATATCTTGACGAGTTTCGGCGATTTTCTTAAATCTGTCTCTTTTCGCAGATAGCTTGAGTGGTGAACCAGCCTCAAAGCGGTCCAATTATTTTTAGATAGCCAATAACACCATTTAAGACGTAAACGCACCAAACCTCTAAATTGTAAAACGTGCTTAAACACGATCGAATGCTAAATAGCAGAGTTCTTATTTATCAGAGCCATAGTGGACTAGGTGGACTTATAATTATTAATCTACTCTCGCCTATGTAAATAAATTTTCTGCTATTGAAAATACGTGTCCATAAACTTTTGAAGTATATTTAAGGAGAAACAAAATAATTATTTACTCACATCCAAAGATAAATCCTAATTACTGAAGCAAAAAAGAGGTTTTCTCATCTATTATCGGTAGGTATTTTGGATTGGCAATTTCTCAATAAATAAGGAAACCTAGGAAAAACAAATAAAAATCACTTTTAATAAAAATATTCAAAAAATATATTTGATAAATAATAATCCTAAAATAATAAATAATTGATTTTTTGAAAATCAAAATGAAATGGTAAGCCATCACAACTAAAAGCAACTAGAAACAAAAAAAAATTGAAAATTCTGCGGTACTCGAATTAAAAAATTTAAACTTTATAAACGTTTATTGTCTAAAAACAATAAAAAGAAAACATTGTAAGATAAGTTGCTTGGTACTTAGTAAACCTTGTGAAACCTAAAAGATTAAAAAGTATATACAGTCTGTCTATGTAAGTTGGCGTCATATGGGAAACTTTTTATTATTAATGTTATGAAAAAAGTTATTTTTATAAAAAGTTCTGCATGGTCAAAAACTAATACAATCATCAGATATCAAATTATGTCAGCCATTTACAAGGTTTGGCCAAAATTGTAATTTTTGCTTAAAAGTAACATTCCTGGATTTTTGCTAATATCAGAAATTGCTATAAAGAAAAGTTGTTTGACATTAAAAATGACATTTTCACTGGCAATTTTGTTTACTTAGATTTTTTTTAATTATTTTTTTCTTTCTATATCAAGAAAATTTTGTACATTAGTGCCTTGTACATTTTCTTTTTAATTTGATAACACTAAATTTAAAAAGTTAATTTTTAAATTGTCCTATGAAATTTATAATATAAAATGTATTGTACTAATGTACAAACCTAAATTTTATTATCACAGAAAAAAAAAAAAGAAAAATACTAATTTTTTTTTTAAATAAACCAAATTGCATATTTAGAAATTATTTCTAATTTAAAACTTTTTCCTAATAAAAATTTTCGAAATTAACAAAAATACAGGTACTTGACTATTAAGCAAAAATTACATTTTCGGCCAAACCTCGTAGATAACTGGAAAAAACTGATATCTGATGGTTGCTTTTTAGGTTTTGAACCATGCAGAACTTTTTATAAAGAATACCTTTTTTGTAAAATTAATAATAAAAAAGTTTTCCATATGACGCCAACTTACGTACACACACTGTATATGCATTTTTTAATACTTAATATTGCCCCAAGGGGCATATTAAAATGCTTTAAAATATTCTGCATGTCTTTTTCTTTTAATGACGCCAATTTATTGAAAGTATTACTAACACAGGTTACAAAATATCCAGATGTAATTTTAAAAACTATCAATAAATTTTGAAATAGTTTACAACCATATCACAAAAAATAAAAACCATATAATGATGGAACAGATATTCTTAAAAATAAATTAGCATACAGGTCATAATATCTAAAATATAGTTTAACATATAAATCCTTCCTATTTTAAAACAATTTACTCAAGGAACACCACTTTTGTGAGTACGAATTCGCTTGTGATGGGCATTATGACCTGAATGGTGCCTCTGTGTAGGCTGCATATATGGTGTTTTAGTAGTTTTTCGAAGTAATGTAGTGCTAGGCGATTCGAACCATAAATCCAGTGAATACAAAGCTGCCAGTTGACCAAGTTTTTCACGTTCAGCCCCATAAAGCCTTAATTCGTATTTGGTAGAGTCTTGTAGAAATTTGGCAACTCTTTCATTGGCACCAGTGGATATGCTGAATCCAGGTCTCTCGTCCCGAACTCGTCGACAACCTAAACCAAGTTTTATACTTCAAAATTAGGTCTAAAGAAAAAATCACATTTTTAAACCTTTGGTATCTACTAGACTGCAATAGTTATGTACTAGAAATTAGTTTTATGATTAGGACCAAATATTTAATTTAAATAATAACTACTTAACAATCAAACTGTTGTATGCCAACCCTATAAAAATTTGAAAAAACCAACTAAATTATACTATGACTTAATATTTTTTAATAGGCTTCCATAGTAGGTTAGAGAATAATATAGTTGTGGATCGACACCAAAACTAAAATTATTTAGGTTTAACTAAAAAAATTAGATAAAAGTTTTTGACCTAATGTGTATTAATTCACAAGCACTGGACTTACTACAATTTGAAACGAAAACTAGAGTAAAATTATACAACAACACAACAAAAAACATAACACTTACACTTGCTAAACACTGTTGATACCTAACCAAATTTGAAATATAATATGATTTGGATAAACAAGTGCATCAAACTTATTTTCGTCCAAAAAAAGTTTAATTTGATAATCCTCAGTTAATTTAAGACCTTTATATTTAAATGTAACAGAAGTATAGGGATCCTGAAACATTAAAAACCCTAAACACTAAATACACTTCCTTTCACAGTTAGGTCTAGATATTTTACTAAAGCTGTCCATAGAAATGCTCGCTAATGTAAAAAGTCGCCATGTTATGTTTTGTCGCCCAACGTTTTTTAATCAAATCTTTATCGGTTTTTTGATAAAACTATGGGGCTACCCAAATGTACAGGGTGTCTCTATAAGATCTGCAAGATACAGGGTGTCAAAGTTTTTTTGCAAAATTCAGTACTGACAGGTTGTACAGAGTGAGGAATCATAATATGCTAGTATTTTTGTTGTAAAATGTAGAGGGAGCCACCTGCCGTCCTTTGCTTAGGTTTAAAGTGCCATAACTTTTTTGCCTTGGTATAATAAAATTTTAGTATAGATTTTTTATTCTCCCATATTTTTGCACAGAAAATGTATACTTGATAAGTATCGCTACGAGCAACCATTTTTGAGATATTTCAGATTAAACATTTTATTCAATACAAAAGTTTGCCATTGCATTTAAATTACTCTTCTTCTAGGCCACCTGGTAGTGTGCAAAAGGTCTCAGTAACGTTGCAAGGCGTAGGCGGTAGCCTACGGCCTCGCGCCTGGAGGGGCCTCGCGGCAAGGAGGTCCGAATCAGGACATAAACGGAATGTGTGGAGGGTAGGGACCGAAAGGTGCCTTGCAGGTACATGTTTGCCTACGCCAATATTTAATGTGTATGAAATAAAAATGAAAAAAATGTGTATATAAGGGTGTAAAACTTTTTTTTTGTTTTGTAGGTTTTACCAACACCCCTGTATCTCGCAAATGATCAACTTTTCAACTAAAGCAAATTGGGTTTAAACGTTGTATTATGGCATAAGGATATTGTGGTACCAATTTGTACATACTTTTTATAGGAACTCAGGTGGCCTAAATAAAGTGGAAAAGTCCAAAGAAATGCAAAGGTACTTTTTTATGTTAAATAAAATGTTTAATTTAAAATATCTCAGAAACGGTTGCTTGTAGCGTTATTTATCAAGTATACCTTTTTTGTGCAACAAAGTAATAACACTTTGACCAAAAGAACAGTACTACACGTGACTTCCTCTACATTTAAAAATAAAATTACAAGTAGATTTCGATTTCTAACTTAAAAAACCCTTTTAACGAATTTTGTAAAAAAAAATTCCAATAATTAATAAAATATTTAAAATAACGAAAATATAATAAAAAGTTTGACACACTGACTCTTGCATATCTCGATATTTTGGTCCAACAAGTCTATGATATTACAGACCTTTTAGGGGTACCCTGTATTTCTTGATTATTATTCAACAACCTCAAAAGTAATTAAAATGAGACAAATTACTTTGTTAATTAAAATGGACTATCACAAAGTAACGGACAACTCAATCCAGTACTCAAAAGTAATTTTATAAGATTTTTTTTTGATGCAAGATTTATCAGGATAAAGAAAATATTTACATATACACATAATTACATTTACCTGCTCTTATTTCCCTAGAGTCTTCATTCCAAGAAGCCTGCTCCATTGAAGAAGAATTATCTATAGATGGCGCCCAGTCTGTTAACTCATCATCTCCCTCATGTCCTTCTCCACCACTCCAGCTGATACTACTTTCACTGGCAACTTCACAGTTATCGTCTTGAGTTTCCATTTGTGTATCCTAAGATAAAAGATTTATAGACTTACTTTTTTCAAACAAGTTATATTTTTTATTTTTCTAAAATGTAACTACATATTTCTCAAGTTTATCTTGAATTTATGTGTTATTGTACTATTGCTGTAGCTCTTTAATGGAGTTTTTTCTTTATTGATAATCGAAAGAAATATATAAATCAGTATATTAAATTTAAAATAAGTTGCCTTAAAACAAACTTAGAAGAAGTCAGTTTTTGGGCATTTTTCATATTTTTAGTTATAACTCGCCCTGTATAATACCAATTGGAGTAAAATTTTGGATTTATTAGTTTTGGATCATGCGACCAGTTTTTCCAAAATTTCGTTTTAAAATTCAAAAATTTTTGATCCATTTGTCCTCTTGTAACACCTATCCTGGAACACACTGTATACATGGTGACCAGCATTAAGTATATAGGATCTTCTGAATATAAAAAGAAGACATGCAAACGCTAATCATTTTTCTTTTTACGCCCTCTATTAATTAGTTTTCAGAAAAAAGTGACTTTGTTACAATATTAATCTCGTAAGTTCTGTTGGACATATGAAAAAAAAAAAACATTTTTTCCTGTCACTAACATAATTGTTTCAACAAAAACTTATATTGAAATAAAAACATTGTAAGAGGGTTTAACATTTTTTTTACAGCAAGTTTGGTTAAAGGTTAAATATTTAATAAAAACAAATAGTATCTTTCTCAAAAACATTATGTAATTACATAACGTTAGAACGAAATGAATAAAGAGGTATTAATTTTTACTCAATAAAAATCTAAAAATCTTGTCAATAAAGGGCATAGCTTTGCTGTTTGATTTAATTTACTTGGTATCTTGTATAATTTTTGATATCTAAATACTGACTGATTTTTTAGAAGCACTACTACATAAAAAAGGTAGTTACATGATGGTAGACACCTTTTTTTAACTTCCTTAGCTAGAAAAATCAAAATTACTTGCCTCATCAAATGATGGCGGCTGACAAAACTTCTCTATTTTATCCACTACACTTTGATGTAAGGGTTTTATTTTCAAAGAATGTCTTAGGGACCTTCCATTTTCCAATATGTCCATTCTCTGAGACCTTTTTCTCTTACCATTAGGTGGTATAGGTGTTTCATCAATACTCATACGTTTGAGCTTTCTTTTTCGCCTTAAACTAGGCCTGCTTGCAGGGGAATGTTCATTAACCGAGTCAGACTCCAAACTGTGACTTACACCTTGAAAAAATACTGGTATAAGAGCTAAAGTAAATTACAAAAACTTTTAGAATACTTAAACTATTAAAATAATAATAGTTTTAAATGCTAACCAATTTAAGACCATAAAAAATTAAGTTTGCAGTATTAGTATATAGGTTCATTTATTTGATAACCATATATTTTAAATTTCGTTTGAGAATGACAACATGAACAAAACTTGGAAAAGATTGTATCAGATTTCTTTAAAATATCAGTAACCATGGCAGGGTTGGTAAAAACCGGCTCTTGTAGTGGTGGCTGGATTTTGGGTTTTGAATTAGTTTTTTGGGTTTGTTGGTTTTTTGTGTTTTTTTGAATTTTTGACTGTCCTCACCTCAAATGTTAATATCAAATCGGCAAATTTGCGGCAGACAAAAAATGTTTTTGGAATGATCTACTGATTTTATACAAAATAACCTGCTGTTACGAATAAAAGACACTGAACTGTATTTTAAAATTATTGTTTAAAACTTCTGTATTAAACAGTATTCCAGTATATAGTAAGTGGTGGCAAACTGTCAAATCTAAATTTAATTATTTAATAAAAAAATATTATAATTTAATTAAAATGACAGATTTTTTTACATCTCCATAGTTGTCCTCCAACATTTGCTTTTTGTAGACAATATTTAATACTTATAGATTTGTCTGGAATGACTTAAAAAACAGGCTTCATCTAAAGAGAGTTCTCAAACTTGTAAAATGATTGGATATTATCATTATCTATGTTATTTCAGTATTCTAAAATAAGTACCGCTTAATTTTTATGTTTTTAATAAGCTATGTATTTCCGTTAAAAATAGTTTGTTTACTGAACTTTTGTATGGATTTTTGTGTGGTGGCTTTTTGTTTAAAATTAAAGTGGTTTTCCCACAAAAAGCCAGTGGCTTTTATAGGTGGCTTTTTCATTTTGCCAACCCTGAACCATGGTTACAAACTCAGCTGACCAACGGGAAGACTTTTTCTTTTATATAGGTTTTGTTAAGATATTCTTAAATAAAAATGAACATATGAGGGCTCAGAACCAGAATAGTGTAAACAAAAAAATATATATTTTAAGATATTTGTCCTTAAAGTTAAAATAGTTTTATTAAATATTGGTAAATTAAAACAAATTTTACTTAGTATGTGAGATGAATTCTTCTACTATCAAACTATAACTTACACTATTCTGCAGAAAATAAAAATAGCTTTAAACAATGTAAAAATACACTAAGTCCAATTTTTAAAACAAGGTTAGTTAAACCACTGTAGTTCTAAAGCCTTTATACTTTAAAGAGAGTGTCTTCCATGTAAATCTACAAATAACATATTTTTCCCCATCCTTGATAATGAATTGAACATAAGGGCATATAAAAATTGATTTTAGGAACAGGCTTTATAATTTGGGTAAAACTTTTAAAGACTTTAAAAACTTATCCTAAATATTGTCTAACCTCTTAACAATCCATGAATGGAATGCTTCATCCTAAGAGAATTTTTCTGGGTTAGAGCTTTAGTCACAGCAGCACTTAGACTTAAATCATCTGAATCTGACTGATGAAAACTAGCAAGTTTAGTTCGATGCTTGTCAAATTTTAGCTCAGAAGGACTGCTTGAACTTTCTTCAGAATTGTTGTCGGCTGATTTGTGCAAGTAGAGATCTGGGTAGAAAGGAAATTCTAAAATAAATATCGTCTATGTAAAGTAAAAATGTTGTATATGTATATGGTAATCACTATGTAACTTATGTACAGTGTGTCTACTGATAGACTTAATGACCCACTTAACTATAGCTGTAAACTTTTGTGTTTAATATATTTCAAAAACAAAAAAAAATCGTTTTAATATCTTTTCCTTCATTTAAAATAATAGAAGTTTTAATCATAGTCGCTATATGTATTATATTCATGCTGGCTGGCACAATGGTTCAAAGTTACAAAATCATTACTAAAAAATTTTTAATAAATATATTTTTGAAACCATTTAATTTTAGACCAAGAATTAAGTATTATTATTAATTTTACTTCTGTTTTCTTATAAATATTAGGAATCTAAACTATTATGGAAAATATCAATCCTAAAATATTGCATACTTTGAGGCAAAACATAGGGTAATTTTCTAGAAAGTTGCGGAAACTCAGATTTTGACGAAATTTAGTATACGAGGGGTTTTGAGAAGCTAATCACGAAACTAAAAAAAAATGTGGTCGAAAACGTTTTGTTTTCAAGATATCCATCATCAAATTTAAAATAATCTTATTTTCACTAAATTCCAACAAATATATGTATTTCAATATGTCTAAAATAAAATTCTTAATTTAAAGCTGAAGTTACATACAATATTTGATTTTCACCTTTTCACAGCTTTCTCAATGAATACTTGTTCTTTAGACATAATAAAGCATATTTTGATATTGACTTGACTTAGAACCCCGTTTTTCTGCGCATTTTACACCTTTTATTAACTAAATTGCGAATTTTCACCTAAAAATGCTACAACCATGTATATCAAGAGCCACGATTCAAAGTAAAACTCAATTTCAAACGGGATTTAAAAAGGTGAATATTAAATATTGTATGCCACACTAGCTTTAAAATAAAAATTGTATGCAAAACGAAAAAGGAATATAGTGAAAATAAAATAAGTTTAAATTTTAACTTTCATGACGCATATCTCATTAACAAAACGTTTCTGTCAAAAAAAAAAAAAAACAGATTTGTGACCAGCGCCCCAAAGGCAAAACCCTGGGTAATTATAAAGTTTTGTGCTTATAATTACTTGTTATAATTTTTTAAAATATTTTGGCTTACATGTTACCTCCTACTTGTTCTTAACCATAATATATTGGCGCTGTTATATAATATTTGGTATTTTTGAAAAAACAAAAATTGTAATTCTTCAAAAGTCATTCACTTTTAATCTAAAGAATTGGCGACAACGGCACATCTGTTTTTAACTTTACGCATCTGCCCTCCACCTAATTCTAAATCTATTCTATCAAATTTGGATCCAAAAATACGAAAGTGATAAAATATCATCTCTTTGTCATATTTTTGATGTTGCCAAATGCTCTTCATATTTTACTTGCTATAAACGACGTTTTCTTAACCTTTTATGTAAATTTGGGGTTATAAAGTTTAAATTTAAATTTTATTCCAAATTTCTTAATTTTTTAACCAAAATATTCAAAAGAAAAATAACTCTTACTTAAGTTTGTATGTGATTTCGACGAACATTAAGTCATTTTACTTATTTTACCCCAACAGCACCCTTATTTACTCCCCGGTCCCACAAAACGGGATATCTTGGATCAGTGACAACCGTTTTATTTAGAATAGGTCTAAAATCATTGAGCATCATTTATTTAAAAAAAACAAGTAAAACGGCAGAAAACCGTCTTCGGCACTGTTACCAAACCCAGACACCAAATTTCACTATGACTTGGAGTGACCGCAACTTTCTAGACAATCACCCTAGTTACTTCTTATGATTTGTCCTGAATAACTATTATTAATAAGTAATAAAGTTACAACTATATTAGTTCTTATACTGCGGCAATACTTTTTTAATAATTAAACATTCTGAACATATACAAGAGTATACCTAATCCAGTAGGCAGGAGTCTGGTCTCGAGTCTTGTGTTTTGCTACATATCAATATAAACTGAATAAAAATTCTATGGAATACAGCAACCATTGACAGCACCTAAATTAAACTTCTAAAAATTTCTCTATAATATAAATAATTACGGTGTAAATTTCCTGCTGAACGGGTTCTTCGTCTCAAGCCCCATTTTCCAGAAGATTGGGTTACGATGGGTCCACAGGATTCAGATTCTTCCAAAGCAACTTTTAAATCTTGTGCTAAATGATCCATTGTTTAAGCTGACATAATTTAAAGGTCTTATTAACGGTACTTAACAAAATAATAACAGTTTTCATAAACAAATATTTGTCTATTTAGCAGCTGACTGTCACAACACAACTTGTCACACTTCCTCAGTGCAGTGGTGCCATATTTGTACAACAAAAATTACTTTCTAAATCTAAATTGTTTCCTTCTGATAGGCAACCAAATATTATTATGCGTTACCCTGATTTAAAGAGCTTGGAGCTTTAAAACACAATGGATGGGTCACTATAACAGGATTACCAGGAATAAACAAATATACTTAAAATTAAATTATTCAGTGATTATCCAATGAGCATGATTTTATGCTTGAAGATTGCATCTCCTTTAGATTTAGGGCAGAGAAGGATGGAAAATAACAACGATTTAAAAACGGTGATCATCGACTTTAAGAACGGTAGAATTTTTGAATCTATGTTCAACTTTTTAACATACTTTAATAAGGGGGATTTTACGATATCAATTTGGCAAAAATAAACTATTTACTATTCTTAGTAATAATAAAAAAATATATATTATAAATGTTTTAAATGCACATTATTTTTATTACTTTGGATTTTTCCGAGGTTAGTTTATATTTATAAGGTTGCGACATATCCTCAAGTTTTAGGCGGTTCGAGGTCGGGGACGCAAGGAACACTCCACGGAGAAAAGTTGGCAAGACTGGGTAAAATCAAAGCTGATGATCAATCCAGTGGCGTCTAGAATTTGCGAATTTAATTTTGCATTGTTTTGGAAGTGATATTTGTTGAAAGATGTAATTCCAAATGTTTTTTATTTAAAGTAAAAGAATTTACAACTTAATAATAATTAAAAACTGTTGTGTAAACGGTTGTTCTACTAATACAATAAACTGTATATCTCCGGCACTGAACAACATGGCCGAAAAATGGGAGATGTGACGTCATAACACGTCAAAGTAATATGGCCGAATGTCGCGACCTTAGACAAGGAAAGCCTCCTCTAAGGTCGCGACCCTATATAGACTGACTTTGGGATTTTTCCTCGCTTTGCCTGCGTAAGTTGTCTTTAGCCATCGGGCATTTGCCCGAATGCCTGACGGCCCAGTCGGACATTGTATTTATTAGTAAGTGTACGACCAGACTGAAGAGCGACAAGCGTTAAGCTTAGTTCATAAGCTTGCGAAATGCGATTTGCGAATCGCGAAACTTGTTCTGATTGGTCAATTTGTAACGACTTTCGAATGTTTCGTTACAAATTGACCAATCAGAATACGATTCGCAATTCGCAAATCGCCTTTCGCAAGCTTATGAACTAGGCTTAAAGCGAACTTCTTTCGAGCGAGCGAGTTTTTCAATACTTAATGCATAAGTGGTCACACCGACACTCAGCGGCCGGACGAAAATTAACACGCAGCTTTCGAACTACGAAAAATCGCTCGCACGCTTGTCCCTCGTTCGCGAATTTATTGCAAAGTTTAGTTACCACAAATCTGAAACTGGCGACAAAAATTAGGAGGTGGCTCAGAGGAATATTTATTAGTTTTTAACTTCAATGCGCAAAATTTTTGAAAAATATAAAAGTAGAAAATCAAATACAGGGTGATTCAAAAACTGATCACGAAACTTAAGGGGGTGATTCTACTTGACAAAATAAGGGTAGAGCTTTATATAATTTTTTTAAAAATGTTATTCGTTTACGATTTACAAGCCGTCAAAGTTCAATTTTCATTTTGGTTTTTTCGCCATATTGCATTTATTTTTAACCAATCCAGTTGATATTTGCCACACAAATCGAGCTTTGCAGATTCTAAAATTTTAAGACAAAAGTACTTTTTTAAATACTGCCAGAGGGCACTTTACCTAAAACTTAAAATTTATTTACATCATAACTTTTAATGTGACAGATATCGCAAAGCTGGGGGCGCCATTTTATAGACCATCATCTACCTAATCAGGACTACGAACTGACTGCGCATGCTGATAATTGCCCTTATATGGTGTGTGGTGCACTCTTAGTCATGAAAGTGGTCAGCAAAACGAATTCGCCTCAATGAGGAAAATTTTTTGACTATCAATAGAGACATTTTGCACCCCTTATTTTGCAATTCCGTTGTGGTTAACGTTACTCTGAGACTGCGCAGTAACGCAAACATGATTCGTTATCGTTATTAACCATACCGGACTCCTTTAATTACGGATGCATACCGAAGAGCTTATCGTTATCGTTAAACTGCGTGGTTGCCGGATTGTAGAAATTTTAATATCAATTATTTAAAGGGTTAAAATTTTATTGCCGTATTAAATAAAATATCATTTATACAAAGGCTCTAATTAGCGAAAAATCTATAGCAGTAATAAAAATCAAATAGTGGTAAGAAATTCAAACGGACTTGCACTTTTACGGATATTCTAAATCAGTAATTAATTTAGATGTTACAATCTGGCACACTTGCTTTTTATTTTACTACCAAACTTAACCTTACTTTTTGTGTTTTGCTTATACTGTATTGTTTGCATCTACTTTAAAAAACGAAATCAACAGAAGTTTTTGCATATATTTAAATATCAATTTATATCTTATGAAGAATAAAAGTAAATACTGATTTTTCGTTAACTTTAAAATCGGTGAACCACAGGCAAAAATAAGGTTATGTATCGAAAGCGCAGACGCAAGATAAATTTCTTAAAAGAGGCTGCAAATCACTGTCTTAAACTGCTGCCGTAATCGTTATGTTTAATAACGATAACCATAAGGAGGCCAAAAAACGTCTAATATTTATCAGAGGGCTTTATTTAGAAATATTTAAAAGTAGAAAATCAAAATTTAATAACCTAAATTCTCTTCAAGATTTCCTTCAATCGCTTATAACTTTTCTTTGGCCATAAAAATTAATCAGAGGATTTTATTTCTAAAAATATTTAACAGAGAGAAATTAAAATCAAAGTCGCTCGCGAATTTATTGCATTTTTTACCACGAAGCTGAAAGTGGTAACTAAAATTAGGAGGTGGGCCAGTGGAATATTTAATAGTTCATAACTTTAATGCGCAATATTTTTTATTTTAAAATATAATAAAGAGCTTCATTTAGAAATATTTAATAGTAATAAATTAAGATCTAAACAGTTAGGCAAATTAATTGCAAATTTGAAAATGGAGACTAAAATTAAGAGGTGACCAAGTGGAATATTTAATAGTTAAAAGCTTCAATGCGGAAAATTATTTGACTATCAAAATTTATTAGAGAGCTTTATTTAGAAATATTTAATAGTAAGAAATTAAAATCGAAGCCGTTCGCGACAAATTTTTGTAAACACGAAGCTGAAACTGGCGACTAAAATTAGGAGGTTGTCCAGTGAAATATTTAATAGTGCATAACTTCAATACGCAAAATTTTTTGACTATTAAAATTTATCAGAGGGCTGCATTAAAAATTTGTTTAAAGTACAAAATTAAAATAAAGGCCATTCGCGAATTATTTTGCAAATGTTTACCCCAAATAAAAGGATATTCAATAGCTCATATCTTTTTTGATCAAAATTTTTTGACTATAAAACAATTATCAGTGGGTTTTGTTTAAAAATGTTTAATAGTAAGAAATTAAAATTGAAGGCGTTTGCGAATTTTTTGCAAATTTTTGTTACCTTGAAGCTGAATCTTTCGACTAAAATTAGGAGGTGGCCCAGTATATTTACTAGTTCATAACTTTAATGCGCGAAATTATTTGACTATCAAAATTTATTAAAGGGCTTTATTTAGAAATATTTAAAAGTAGAAAATTTAAATCTAAGCCTCTCTTCTCTGAATTTTTACCCCGAGAAAGCGACGCGGGATATTCAATAGTTCATGTTTTCAAGCCCTTTAAGCTATTCTTAATAATTTTGTCATATTTTAGTATGATTTTTAAAATAAATGTATTTATTTATTACATACAATATGGTGGTTTGTCTACAGTGTGGACATAAATAGCCTCCCTCCTGCTAACTTTTGAGCGCTTAATTTTTTCCTTATAAATTTTTGGGTATGACTAATAGAAGGATATAAACTACATTTTAACGTAAAAATAATAGTTGCAACAATCAAGATGGCGGATGGGCGCCTTTTGGGACAAAAAATTAAATGGAAAGGGGATTCTTGTAGCACATTAATTTAAAGCTCTTGGTATGTACTTTACAACCCTAGAATATAAAGTCAATACCTTCACCTACTACAAAATGGCGGTACTTTAAAAATTCCCTAAAATACCTGATTTGGATGGCCATATTTCCGAAACTAATAGAGTTAGATGTACTTAATGTGATATTTTCTTAAAGCTCTTTAAACGATATTTTTAATGGTGATAGCAATAATAATATACAGGGTAGGACAAAAAGTTGATTTTTTTTCAAAGCTCCCTGTAAATGACATTAAGTACATCCAACTCTATTAGTTTCGGAAATATCTTTTAACGAAGCGCAATAAACCTTTTTTTATACAAAGTACAAAGTTTACATTATTTTTACCCATTCTCCCACCTCTATCATTTATGATCTTATCTTTCAGACACCTCATAAATATTTTAAATTTATAAATGTACAGGGTGTTATTTAAAAACTTATCACTTAAAACACGTTAAAAGATTTATTGAGAGGAACGTTTCTTTACAAAAAATGAACAGCGCCCCAGGGCTACCACCCCAGAATTCTTAAATAAGAAGTGGGATAGAGTGATATATTTGAAAGCTCCTGGCGGTACTTTAAAATTACCCAAATACCTTATTTGGATGGCCGTATTTCCGAAACAAATAAAGTTATATGGTATATTCTTAAAGTTCTTTTAATTTTTTTAATGATGATACTATACATAATTTACAGGGTAGGATAAAAAGTGCATATATTTTTTAAATCACCTTGTTATTATATTACGAATAAAAAGATCTTTAAAAGACCTTTAAAAAATAACCCATTTAGTAAATTTTACTTTATTAGTTTCGAAAATATGGTCAATCCCAATCAGGTATTTGGGTAATTTTTTAGGTACCGCCATCTTGTAGTAGGTAAAAGATATTGATTTTATATTTTAGGGTTAGAAAGTACTCGTCAGGAGCTTTAAAACGATTTATCACTTGACTGCCTTTCTCATTTAAGAATTTTGAAGTGGTGGCCTGGTTGAAGGGGAGCCGTTCAATTTTTGTAAAAAAATTTCCCCTTTAATAAAGATTTTGACGTGTTTCGCCAATTTTCAAAAACCTGTCTTTTTGCAGATAACTTGAGTGTATAAACATCCTGTATAAAGACAATACAGTATCTCCATACTTAAAAACGATTAATTTTAACTAAATTTCAAATGTAATCTGAATTATTATGGTATCCAACGTCCGACAAAAAACAACTTAAAAAGTGAAATTTTCTGTGGTTTTAAATTAATTCTCTGAAACAATGAAGGAAATCTGGTATCCAAAAATGCTTCCTTAAAAAAACTTACTATTCGTTAACCACAATTAAATTATGGGAAAAATAAACTAAACCTATGGTTTTTATCTTAGATAACTAACTACATTACACGGCCAATATTTGACTTTGTCAGGTTCCGTTGCGTATTACGCGTTCTACAAGTAAATAGATAAATAAGGAATATAAATTAAACCATACAGGGTGTTCTAAAATTATGTATCGATTTTTAAGGGCACATTTTTTAGGTTCAAGGATTTTTTTTCTATACCGGGTGTCCAGAAGATAAATTTTCGGCTACTGACGAAACCTTGGTAGTAGTACCGTACCTAGGTGTAGGCGATGTAGGCGGTCGCCTACGGCCTCGCGCCTTGGAGGGCCAGGAGACCGTGAGATGTACACTAGTGGAAAAATTAAAGGAGACACAAAAAAGACATCAAATTATTTTGAGGTTTTTCAAGTGGCTGAATTCTGCTTAAAAGTGGTCGTACTGATTTTTAAAAATCATCATTTTAATAGGTACTTAAAGTTTAAAGTTTTGAGATCTTACGATGACAACATTTTTTAGATAATGTTTACTACGCAATTCTAATGAATACCAAAAAAAAAAATTAAAATTTTTTAGTACTTTTTAGTATATAAACTTGGAAAACTTTTTTACAACTTATCCACTATATCGGATAACTTGTTCATTCAGCTTTAATTAGCTTTATTTAAAAGTTTGTACGACCACTTCTCACTCAGATATTAAATTTTAATTGAGCCCTTTTTTGCTTAATTTTTCAAATTATTGTAAAGAATAAAAAAACAAAAATAAAAAAAATGTGGAGAATTTATTCGAGATTTAAAAACCCTTCCTAATTTTCTAGTGCAATCAGCGAGAAGTGGTCGTATCGAACTCTTAAAAAAGCATTTTGAAGACGAATAAAGAAATTGTCCAATACATAAAGTGGTTAAGTTTAAAAATCCAAGTTTGTAAACAAAAAAAATCATTTGGTATTTATTACGATTGCGCGGTACAAGTTGCTTAAAAAAATCATCGTAAGGTCTTAACACTAAAAAGTTTAAGCATTAATTTTTTTTTAATTTCAGTATAACCATTGTTGAGCAAAATACAACCACTTAAAAGACCTCAAAAAACTTTAATTTTTTTTTACTAGTGTAGTTTATTGAAGGATATTTTTATTGGTCTTCAACGACTGTAATCTTTTAGGAAATTCAGAAAAGGTATTTTCTGTGTATTAAGCAAAAAAATTAAATGGTCTGTATTTAAAGACGGGGATTTTTTTTGGTCCTCAAATTTTTTTGCTATCATTATCCAAAAAAGGGGCCTCGCGCATACAACTTCGCCTACCCCTGTTTTTGCCTACGCTACCCCACTGGCTGGTAGGTTTGTAAGACTAATGGAAAGTCATTTTTATGCGTATACAAATGACTTTCAGAACTTCCGGTTAGTACAGCAAGAGCAGTTTTGGATTTAGAAATGTTTTTTCATGGAGGAGTTTAATAGTTTCGGGGGGGTGGTTTCCTGTTAAAAAAAATTATATAACCGCCAAAAAAGTTGAAGAGCAAAAAAAAAGGTCCTCACCTTTAAAAACCAAATTAACAAATACTTTGAGATTATATTTTTTATTCTTATGATTTTACCACCAAATTTTATTTCGTTAATTTATCACTCCCGGTCTTCAATTTGATTTGTGAATAGGGCGCCCTGGAATAAAATAAAAAAGCAGAAAGGTTTTTAATAAAATAGGCGCCCCAACAATTCCACCCTAAAGTAGCCCCAAACAGTTAATACGGCCCTGTTAATACAATAGTGAGATAAATGCCCCAATAGTTAAATCATTTTTAGGCCGTCACTACATCCATAATAAACAGTGTTCAAACCTAAAAAAGAATGCATTACAATTAATGTTTAGATTCCTTGTTAATTTTTTTAAAATAAAATAAAAAAATCTAATATTGGAGATTGTACACTTTAAATCTTGTCTCCCCTAATTATTTATTAAAAATCCAGTTGCTTAGGTTACTTAAAACAAAAACAAAGCATGGACAATTTGTGAAACACTTTGGGTGCATTGCCAGTGGCGATCTCAATTTTCAAGGTTTTATATTGGAAATTAAGACAAAAAGTTTTTAATTATTTAAATGGAAAAACCAGAATTGATTACAAAAAGTGGTCGTTGATGTAACAAATTCCCGCCAGTATTAGGCAAATAAATGGCATTAATCTGGGTTAGTCTTAGCAAATCCAAAAACCAAAACAAAAGAGAAGCAACGCAACTATTATTCGTCCATTTAATACAATAAGGAAAGAAAATTATAATTAAGTAATTGTGACATAAATATAAATACGATTAGCTTCACTACGATATTAGGTGAAAGCATCTATTAATAAAAATTATAATTTAGTGCAGTATTATAAACAGATATTTTCATTAGCGTGGAGATATTTAAAATTTTTACGGCTTCAAAAAAATGACGATACGTAAAAAGAACATATTTAAAATTTATTAGTTTTTACTTTAATCCTCTGATATATTGTATATACAGGGTGTCCCAAAGTATGTGGGAGATCTTTAAGATTCATATCATAAAAAAATTATGATAAGTTACTAATAAATTTTTGTTCTAAAACCCCTATTTACTCAGATATCGTGGAAGAAAAATGATATAACCTAAAAATGCATAATTATGCAAGAACCAGAACTAAAATTTAGTTATGTTTTTAAATTGGCTCTAAAAATCCTTATTTGATACTTATCTAATTAAAAAAGTTATACTTATCCATGTTCTGTATTTATAATTTAACAATATTTAAATTGAATGTTCAAAACGAATAGCTAAATAATGATTTTAAAATATTTTATTGTTACTCCCAAAAAATTGCTTTTTGAGTTTTCTGGAATACCGTTTATGGTACTGGGTATATTGAATTATTTTTTTATATGATGAATATTAGTAAGGACTTCTTAAAATGGTGTACTTGCAAAAGATTTGCATTCATTAGGTCGCCAGGGGTGGATTAAGTCTTACCAAATATTTTTAGACTCTGTATGATAATCTGCACTTAATAATTTTGTTTGTCGGTTCGACATAGGCGTCCTCTAAACCTATGCATTCTAGCTCTAATTATCGAAGATTATGGGATGATATGGCTGATACGGCGGTAGCTACGCCTCTGAATATCCATGACAAGCCAGAAATGGGATATCCTATATAAGGACACATAAACATGTCCAGTGGTTTACCAAGCAGGACAGTCTCATGATAAATTCCTAGGACAATACTTAGGCTAACCAAAAGTAGGATACCCTATATTCGGATACATATGGATGACCAGCGGCTTTCCAACAGGATTTCCAATGGATTCCTTTCTACAGAGATCCTTAGGTAATCCAATATTGGATATCCCAAACTAAGGATAGGATAAGTGTCGCATTAGGATATGCTTGACAGGCCAGAAATGGGATATCTTATAGGCTAATAACCACCGGCGTAACTACGGAGAGTCTTACGGGGGCCAGCCCCCCTGTTGTTGCCAGGCCCCCTAGGAAAATGTGCCTATATGGTATATGTGTACATATGACGTATTAACAGCGTCCGGGGTGTTGCCACGCCCTTCCCCCCTAGGCCTCCTACAGGTTCAATGGCTAGGTACGCCCATGCTAATAACACATAATAATGTCCAGTGGTTTATTTTCAAGCAGAATAGCCACTGGATAAATTTCTTGGACAATACTTGAGCTAACCAAAAATGGAATACCCTATATATTTTTTTATCTTTATGACATCTCACGAAGGCTGATGCCTAAATACCAGTGTACCGCGAGTGCCGGGTTACTGGATGTTTAACCCATTATTGCCGTGTTCCGTCAACGTTATCCAAGCACTGAAACATGCAGTTTTTGCATTTCACAGCACCTTTTAGACAACGCGGTAGTGCCACCACGGACGTTATTTTTAAATAACTACTACCTAGAAATGGCAGAATACTACACAGTGGTTTGCCATTGCCAACTGTGAGGTGACGAACAATGAAAAATCCGATGTCCGACTCCGAGATTCGAACCCGGATCGCCGCGATGAGAGGTTGACACGCTAGCCCCTGCACCACTGCTCCCCACAAGCCATTAGCATACATATGGTTTACCAACGGCTATCCAACAGGATTGCAAGTGGATTTTCTCCTGAAGACATCCTTAGGTGACCCAATATTGGATATCCCACATAAGAATGACTTAACTATCGCATTGGAATATCCATGACAGGCCAGAAATAGAATATCCTGTATAAGGACTTATAAAGATGTCCAATGGTTTTCCAAGCAGAATAGCCAGTGGATAAATTTCTATGAAGTGGGATATCCAATATATTGGGATACATATGGATGCCCATCAATGACTTTCCAACCAGGATTTCCAGTGGATTTCCTCCTAAAAAGATCCTTAGGTTATCCAATATTGGATATTCCATATAAGGATGACTTACAAATCGCCTGGGGATATCCACTGCAGGATATTCCAAAATTAGGACATTGGGATCCATTTAGGATATCCTATGGCTTTCTGGTGCTGTGTGGGTTATGTTTTAAGATGTCCCCCACTAAACAAAATCTTATTTTTGTCATAAACGCTTTAATTTATCGGCATCGAACAGATGTGCCTTTTTTTAGCTAAGGGTTTAAACTACCTAAAAATAATGGAGATCTAAATGAGTGCCAATTCTGTACAAAATTCAAATATACAGGGTGTTCGGAAAATGCGTTATTAAATTTTAAGGGGTCATTCTGCAATGTTAAATAATGTTAGTAAGTCTCACTAATATTACTTTTCATTAGAATAACCCCTTAAAATTTTCTAACGCATTTTCCGAACACCCTGTATATGAGCTTTTTTAAAGTAGGTTAGATTTGACTTGGCCCGTTTTTAAAGTTAAAAAACCTTTAAATTTGTAAAATAACTTTATAAAATGACCGTAATAAAAATTGGCCAAGTCAAATCTGACCTATTTTAAGATCTCATACATTCTGGGTTAGTAAAAGTACTGCAACTCTTAAATATCTTTAAAACCACTAAAGCTACATTAACCAAATTTGGTTTGTAAAGGGTATTGGACATGAAGAATTGAATAGTATTATCGGCACCGTTGCCAGATTTTCCTGTTTTGTGCTACAGGTATCTTTTTAGTTTTTTAAATGGAATGTCCCGTTTATTTTTATTGCAAAAAATTCTACAAATTTTCAAAATTCTATTTTTACTAGCTGCTAAGATATGACAACATCACATTTTGGGTAAAATATTTAGATTTGCTCAGATATCTCTAAAACCACTTAATCTGCGTTAACAAATTTTGGCATTTAAGGGGTTTCTGGGTAAGTAGAAGTGAAAAGTGATACTGTCATTGTTGCCGGATTTTCCAGTTTTGCGCTACATGTAATGTTTTTGTTAATTGCAATAAAAGGCGCGTGCCAACTTTAAAAAGATTCCAATATACAATTTAATATTTACTATTTAGGGATATACGACAACACCGCAATTCTATTAAAATTTGGCAGCAATTCTGATATCACTGATCAATTAGACACGTCTAAAAACCCCTACATATCCAATTTTGTAAACATATAGCTTTAGAGGTTTAAAATATATTTAGGCCCTAAGTTACTTTTAGTCGAAAGCATAGTGTTTTATATCTCAACAAATAATTGGGACAAAATTTTGAAAATTTAGAAAATTACTAAATTTGATCCTTCCAATTTAATGTAATAAAAACAAATGAGGCATTTCATTTAGAAAACTGAAATAAATACGTGTAGCACAAAACTGGGAAATCTGACAACAGTGCCGATATCGCTATTTAATTCCACATGTCCAAAACACCTTAGATACCAAATTTGATAAATGTAGCTTTAGCGGTTTTAAAAATATGTAAAAGTTGCGGTACTTTTTACTAACACAGTATTTGGACTTTGTACAGAACTTGGCACTCATTTAGAAATTCATTCTTTTTGCGGCGAAGCCCACAGCCAAGCATAATTTTAGTATTGAACTTGGCCAGTGGCGCAACTAGCGACTGTTTTTTGAAGGTCTCAAGCCCCTGTTTATAGGGTATATTTGCAGAAAAAATGTCGAGGAGCCAGAAAAAAATATGAAGAGCACAAAAAAGGTCTTCACCTTCATTCTTGTTCAGTATTTCCGTACAAAGCCCGGGGGCCCCTCTCAACTCCAAGGGATAAGCAGAACTAAAATTTGCTGCTATACTAAATTGCATATTAAATTCATAATTGTAAATATATAATAAAATAGAAATAACCCATTTTCAAGCCACGAAAACTTGTTTATTTTGATTTTGGGTAAGTAGTACGTGACTAAGTGTATTATTTACTCGACTAAATCAGTTTTTTAATAGAATTAATTGTACGTATTATCCTTTCGATTTTTGTGTTAAATACTTTACCTGTAGCTGGTTGATAAATTATATTTTTACAAACTAACAAAAAACTTATTTAAAAAGCTGATATAACACGGTAAAATTTGCGTATAAAAGCAAATTACTAAGTTAATTTAGAATGTCTGAATATATTTGCATACTAAGAAATATTAAAAAAAAAAAAAAAATAAATAAAACGACTAAAAAAATAAGTAAAACTCACTAAAAAGTTAAAAATAATAATTGAAAACAAGTAAGTCGGTTAATAACATATTATGGTATTAAATACAGGGGCGGTCCCCTTTAATGCAACATCTCATCAAGTAGGTGGTAGAGGAGCTTTCCTCGCCTGAGG
>JACEGR010007206.1:0-52003 GCA_014170235.1 Listronotus bonariensis | reverse complement strand
AGAGGGGCTTTCCAGTGACGCAAACAGAGCGCTCCCGAGTAGCTCAGGAGCATTTCGTTCTACTTTATGGCGTTCCAGTGACGGAAAGTCTTATGCACCTTAACTGCTCCGTTTTCCTTTCCTTGCCTCTCGTGCACCAACCCCCTTTAGGTGTTTCGTGCTCCAAACGTCAAAAGTCTGTTTATTAAGGTTAGGATAGATCTTTAAAATTATTATATTTGTATTTAGAATGGAATTAGATGTTACAGATCCCACAACTGGAGACCTTTATACTGTGGTTTTAGATGAATCAAAGAGAGAATAAATAAATAATCCATTAATCCACCTTGTTTTCACAACAAAAACGAAATTTGAAAATTATTAGTAAGGTTAAGTTTTTTACCAGCTGGAGCTTTCTGTCCCTTGCGGATGCGTTCCAGTGACTAACTTTTCAGAGCAGTTCAGAGCTTCAGCTCTGGAGCGTGATGCACCAAAATTTTCGTCACTGGAAAACCCCCTCAGAATAGGTTGTTTTGGATTTCATACAGACTTTTGAAAAATGTCCCAATTTTTTGACAAAAGCACAGGTTTATCTCGTGCTGGACACAAAGTACGTGGAGTGTCTTGAGTTTCCACAAAAATAACATGTTTGAGAACGTACGGCAGCTACGTAGATGCTGGGATTGCTCTTGAAATGTATGAATAATTTCATTGGAATAAGTAGCATCTATTAAGCTTTGAGGCAAAATGTGTGTATCTGATTATTTTTGGGAATCTTCTAAAGCCTCTTGAGATTGAGGATAAAGCGTCTTCCAGGGTTAAAGAATTAGATTCCAATAATCTTTGGTGAATTTGAGTTGAATAAGTCCATTGGTAAGCATCCCTTATAGATAGAACGACGCCTCCTTGTGGAAATCCCCCTTTTCAAAGAGGTTAAATATCTAGGAGTCATCTTTGACCAAAAACTAACCTGGGGACCACACTTAAGCAAAGTCACTCAGAAGGCAAGAACTACCCTGGGTAGATGCCGAAGACTTTGCGGAAAGAATTGGGGACTCAGTCCGAAGATGAACCTTTGGTTATACAAAATGGTCGTCAGACCAATGATAACCTACGGGTCAATTGCCTGGGGTGCAAAGACGCTACAAAAGACGGCAATAAGGCAATTACAAAGTATACAGAGACTCGCTTGTCTATGTATTACGGGGGCCATGAAATCAACCCCTACTGCAGCACTGGAAGTGCTGCTCAATCTACCGCCACTTCACATCTACATACAGGGGTGAAGTGAAAGCGGTACAATACCGTCTCAAACAAGGCCAGAGTCCTATCATAAGACAGGGAAAGGGCCATACAATGGAGATTCAAGGAGGACCAAGAAGTCAACTCAGTGTGTGAGATGCCTTCAGACAAAATGGTACCAAGCTACTGGCTAAACAAAGGTTTTCAAACTTTAATACCAGACAGAAAGGACTGGGTGGCAGGGCCTCCCATTAAAGCCGACCTAATCTGGTATACAGACGGCTCCAAAACAGACCAAGGAGTTGGAGCAGGTATATATGGGGACAAACCAAGGACGAAAATAAACTTGGGTCTCGGACAATACCCTACTGTGTTCCAGGCCGAAATTGTAGCCATAGAACAATGTGCTAGGGGAAATCATCAGAAGGAGCTATGAGGATAAAACCATAGTAATCTATTCGGACAGCCAGGCAGCCATCAGGGCACTCAGTTCATGCAAAATCAGCTCCAAGCTGGTGCGGGACTGCGTAATTGCCCTGGAAGAGGTGGGTGCGTCCAACAAGCTAACCATTGCCTGGGTACCAGGACACGAAGGCCACGAAGGCAATGAAGAAGCTGATAAATTGGCAAAGGAGGGGGCTGGCAGGACAATGGTAGGTACCCAGCCCTACTGTGGTATTCCATCATGCCAGGTAAGGTCATCCATTAGATCATGGATTATGAGGGAATCACAAGACTGGTGGATGAGAACACCAGGACAGCGTCAGGCGAAAGTGTTCATCAAGGCTTACTCGCCAGAATTTACAAAAGACCTTCTGAATTATAACCGGAAGGCAGTAAGAATAATAGTGGGTCAACTGACAGGTCATTGCAGACTGAATAAACACCTGGAAACTATGGGCCTGGCAGAAGAAAACCTATGTAGGTTCTGCCAGGGAGGAGGAAGAAACCGCAGTACACGTATGGTGCTACTGCGAAGCCCTTTGTCGTCTGCGGTTTGCAAGGCTGGGTGAAGAAAAACCTAAAGCGGCAAAATATACCAAGGGGCCAGTTTCAAGCTTGTGGAGTCTGATTAAACAGACCGGCTTGGATAGCGTGCTCTAACCTATGGACGGAGGACACACAATAAACCTGAGCAGGTTGCAGTGCTAGAGGATATGCAATCCACCTCCCAATCTAATCTAATCTAATCTAATGCATCAATTTATTTCTATTACTACTTATTTTTATTTCTTTTAATATTTTTAATTTAATTAACAAGCTACAAGAAGGACGGAGGTAAACGGGGCGCGAAAATATCTCTTTAACCTGCACGCCTGAAAGGTTACGTTTATATCATAGGTAAATGGGGCGCCAGCCCTTCCCGAGAGGGGGTGTGGGTCAGAGCAGGTAAGAATTCCTATAATTGACACTAATAATTTGTATACCACTTAATCAGTTCAGTTCTCATTGTAATAGTGAATAGATGTGCGAAAAGATTTCCGCTCAAGATTTTAATAGTGAGAACATGTCGGTATCAGTAATTGAAAGTGTGAGTGGAAAAGATTTAATAGCCTACAAAAATTTTACATTTTCCAAAGACAGTAAACAAAAGAATGTAAATATTTTTTGATGCAATAAATGTTTCGTAATTAATAAAATTTTTAAAAATAGACCAACATTTTATTTCGATACCTTTACTTTAAAGAAAACATTTGCGCTCCGTTTACCTATACGATTTTATTGACCCCAAGATCCCTGCGCCCCATTTACCTGTTCAATAAAACTTTAGTGAAGGCCTTGCGCCCCGTTTACCACCGCCGTACAAGAATTAGGGTAGTTTACATACATTTACTCATACGTAATAAAACAAAGCGTTTAATTTATTCAAACGCATCTATCAACTTTATTGTAGCCTGTCATAAAAAATGGATGCATACTTACCTGTAAACGGAAATTTCCCCGAATGTTTGAAGTAAAATCGTTATTTAGAATGGCGTAATGGTGACTAATGATGATTTTTTTGGTTCAAAACGTCGCACAAATGTAAAGTGTGATATATTGTTGGTTTTAGAAATAAATTACGAGTTAACTAATGTTAAAACCAAATAGTCCGCCCATTTAAAAAAACAAAGTTGATGATGGTGGCGCAAAGATGAAACGCCTTAAATTAAGTGACGTCATTTTATAGAACAGAAAAAGTGACAATATTATTGTGTCGCTAGTTTTAAAATATCTCTTTAAAAAAAACCGAGAAAAAATAAAAACTGTTTCGCAAAATTTCGGTTTTTGTCCAATAATTCTAGAACGGCTGTAAATTTTTAAATTTTTAAAATGAAATATTGTTAGGCATAAAAATGCGCAACTTTGCCTTATTCTAACCAACCCTGCATCTCCTACAATTCCCGAAATCCTAATGGTGTTCCTCGAATTTGTAACAGCCTGTTTACTTGGAGAACTATAAACATTTTAGACAATATCCGCGATATTTTGTAAATGTAAACATAAAAATGCTGCCAATTATTACTATTATATTTAACATAACTTAATAGTAATAAATAAATAAATAATATAACAACGTAGTAGTTTTAGCTTGCAAGAAGTTATTAACTATATTCTACGATTAATTACTACAATATATAAAGCAAAACTATGTACTATCGTTAATATTAAAAATGTTATTATTAAAAAATCCTATACAGCGTGTCTTCGAAAGTCCTTACCAAATGGAAAACGTTTTAATTCATAACTTTACGAAAAGATGTGTTAATTTTAAAACAGTCCTGCTTGAAAAAATAATAAATTTTCTTAAAAACATTTCTATGTTGGATATACAGGGTGGCCATGTACATCTAACACACAAATATTCTTGTGGAAATTTATTGGTTCCATTTAGCAGAACTTTTTTTTAAGAGGCACTTTTTTCGTGAAGCTTTTATTTAAAAATCTCCGATATGTTAAGAGCTTTCAAAGACATGCTTTATTGCTAAAATCTTTAGAAAATACAAAATTATTTTTAAAATATACTTTTCTTTTCACGCTGTATAAAATAAAAGAACATTTTTTATACAAAATTATGTCCGAAGATACAGGGTGTTAAAGTTTAATTATAACTTTTCTACCACTGCAGATATTTCCACAAAATTTGGAACTCTTTTTTAACTATTAAATTACATATTTTGCTGTAAAAGTTTAAAAAAAATATTGGTGGATTTTGAACTAGATCTATATTAAAGTTTTTTGAAGAAAAATAAAACAGTACGCCACTGCTTTTTCTTTAAATCAATATAACTTTTGAAATACTTATTTACTTAAAGATTAATTTGGTCTCTTGATATCGATTTCGCTTAAAAAAATAAAAGCCAAAATCGCTAAAATCTAAATTAGTGTTTTATTTTTAAGATAGATTGTTAATTGTGTACTACCTTTTTAAGATTGGAATGGCTTTTATTTCTTTAAACGAAAACCGTTTGTCGTACAAAAAGATATCAAAATACCAAACTTCTATTTTTTGGGCTTTTCGGCCGTCAAAAGATGACCGCGAAAGCCATACACAGTATATCAAAATACCAAATTAACTCCAAAGAAAATAAGTATTTTAAAAATAATATTGATTACAAAAAGGGTGACGTATTATTTTTCTTAAAAAAAAATCAATATAAATCTAGTTTAAAAGGCACTGGAAAAATAAATCAAAATCTTTTACAGCAAAAAATGTAATGTTATAGTCAAAAGAAGTGTCCCGAATTTTGTAGAAATATCTGGAGTGGTAGAAAAGTTATGACAATTTTTTTTCTTAAAACGTTATCACCCTGTATTTCGCAAAGAAAGCATTTTCGAATATAATTTTCTTTGGAAAATTTTATTACTTTCTTTCATTTAATATTATGTTAAAAGTTAATTATTAACCCAAAAATTACCCTGTATATTTTTAGTTTAGTGTCTTCGCCTATTATTTTTTAAGAAAACATTTCCATAGTACACATATAGAATAAAAGAACAAGCACAATACGAAATATTAACGTGCATTTTGTTCTTAATACACTGAAAAGGAAAAAAATTGGGCACATTAAAATTGTGATTTTTTAGGTTTATGTTTGTAAAATCTGTAAATGAGTGTTTTAAAAGACGATAAATAATTTTTTTTTGGAATATGTTGTCTATCATGATGTGTAACTGTGTCTATTTGAGATAAGTTAAGACCACGTAGGTATAAGAAGACATACTGCTTGAGCAAGCGGTTTTGGTACATCAGCAAGTAATAGAATAACAAAACAAGCAGTATGGGATATAGCTGGATTTTCTCTTTTCCTTACATTGCCTATGTGTTATGTTATTTAGCTCAACCTGTACATTAGCTCTAAGATCTGCACAGAAGTTGAGAAAGTGATTATTGCAGGAGTGGTTATTTGACTGTATGTCTCGTCGACTTTAATCATTTAATAACGCAAAGAAATATTTGTTGTCAATAACTTAGTTTTTTATGAATGTATTTCTCTTAGTTTCTACAATAACGCAAATTTTATTATAATTGTAAATTTGCTTCTCTTATTTGTATATTAAAAATATTATAAACAAGGTTATATCCAAAAATATTGTGACATTTTTTCTATAAATATATTTTTATTGGGTTTTAAAAATATATATTTATTTTAAATTTTTATTTCAGGGCGACAAGTAACATAAAAAGGGAACTTATTAATAATGTAATGTTTATTTTTAACAAATTTTTAGCCCCTCCTTGCTTCTAGTGTTATTTAGTTAGGTTTTAAACTACCCCTTCCTCCCAAACCCTATCACTAAATATAATTTGATTTTATTTTAAAAAGTAAAAAACCGTAATAAAAATATTCAGTTAGACAATAAATTTGCAACCTTTTTTGGTGTTCGGTCGAAATTGCACATAAACACATTTTCACTACAGCCTGCCTCCCTCCTAGTAATGTTTAGTGATTTTTTCCCACATCCTTTTAATAGTAACCCCAAACCTAATTTTTATTTAAATGATTTTAATAATAATACTTTTAAATAAACTATCACAGATTTCCTATTTGTAAACAATTATTTTTATTGTTTATATGTTTTTTGCTTATATACAGTTAAAATAGTTTACAAATATCCCCTGTAAAGGATACGAACAATATAACTTGCTAAAAAGTAGATTAATAACAATAATCATTTAGTTTTTGTGATTTACGTAATAGGCTTATTTGTGTCCTAAATATGAACAAGTAAGGATTATATGGACAAGTAATGTATGCATATTATTTTAAATGGTTATTTTATGGTAATTGCTTAAATAAAAAGAGCTTTAAATGGCGATTAAAACTGTGTTTTAAGTTTCGGAACTGGTAATTTGTCAACATGGTAGGTGAGTCACATGCATAGTAATTTTGAAATCGTTTTTTTAAATCTTTGTTTTAATTCTTAACAACTTGATTACGTAAAATTGGTCTTATGGCATATTAATAACCTATTTGGAGTCTAAACGTTAGTTTATTTAAAAAGAAAACAGCAAACAAGTAGTATATTTGAAAAGAAAAAATTGCCCATAATATTTGTTTTGATGTATGCCAGTTAACAGTATATTTCTTTATTTAAAGAATTTACCCAAATTGTTATGACTACTAGCTTTATGGTCACTAAATGCCTGTTTGTGTCTTTTTTAAATATTAGAACAAAAATGTAAAGTAGCAATTAGCAAATCTGTAAATTCTTTGGTAAGTGTTGCTGCAGGAAACCAATTGGTTTCCGGTGGCTCTAACACTTATTTGAGCAAAAAAAAAACAGTGAAGGTAAGTATAGGTATTTAAGACTATAAATATAGAAATGTAAAACTTCCAGTCTCCAGAAGCTATGAAATGTAAAAGGCTGTCACCTCCATTTTTCCGTTACTTACTGCTTGGTCCTAAATTTACCGTTTTAATAAATTTAGGATTTTAATATAAAAAATAAAAATATTTAGAGAATAGATGTCAAAAAGTTCTAAATGGGGTGTCATTGTACTTTAAATGTCATCTTCTATTAAAATGAGTAAAAATATACCGGAGGCCATATTTAAAATATGAAAGTTATGGCCATTTTTGGCGAAAACGAAAGTAGCAGAAAACAATTAAAAACATGGAACACTACATTTTTATGTAATATCCACATACCAAGTTTCAATATAATATCTTAATGAAAAGGTATAGAAGTGAGCCCTAGGATAGCGATATTCGGTATTTAGGCACTGGCATTAATTTTGTAATGAAAGAACTTTTAGGAAAATCTCAATAGCTTTATTAGTTACTGATTAGAAGTTAATTTAGATACCTTCTATTACCATTATTTTTTTGTGAAGTAATGGAGAAATTTAATAATTTACACTACAACATTTTGCATGATAAATAGTATAAATTTCGTTACATCTATAGGAGATCTTTTTTTTTTCGTTTAACACAACTAGAACAAGTTTGTTAAGTTTTTAGGTGATTCCCAGAGCATTGCTCCTAATATATTTAAAGATATTTACCATATCGGGTATGATGCTCTCCTCAATAAACTTATCTCCAATGGTCTTTTAACCAAACTCTTTTCTTGGCTCTCTTTTCTCTTTCCTGATCGACTCATATCAGTTATTGTGGATGACCACTTTTCAAGCTTTCACCGCTGCTGAAGTGCCTCAGGGCTCGGTACTGGCATCAACATTGTTTCTTCTTTACAACTATTCCATTCATAGTTTTGCCGACGATAGTACCATTTACTCCAGTTTTCAGAGTTTCTCAGAGCAAAGACACCTTTATTCTTGTAGATGTCACATTTGAGAATTACCTTAACTGGTATAAAGACATAACAACATAGACAAACTATAGCCACGGCAGCTTCAAAAAGCTCAAATTTCTGTTTCGATCCAAAAGTATTTTTCTTCTTCTAATTAAAACACTTTGTAAGTGTCCCATTCCATTTGGGCTTTCTTCTCCCGCCCATCGTCGGGCTGTAGGGGATTTATGGCTTTTTTTAAAAACTTTCATGGTTTCTGCTCTAAGGAAATGTCCAGTATAATTACTTCACTTAGGGTCCCCAACAGAGAAACTCGTGTTGTCGTGCGTATGCATCCCTATACGGTCCAACTGGACAGGCCCCGAACTTCCCACTTTGTTCGTTCTTTTATCCCTAAAGTTTCTAGAATGTGGAACCTGCTGGCCGCGGAGATCTTTCTCTCCCCCCAAATCTTCAAGTATTTAAGTCCCGTGTCAACAAACTCCCTCTTACCTCGCCTAAGACACCCACGGTACGTTAGTATTTAGGCTCTTAGCCTTCGTGTATTGTCCGAAGATTTAAAAAAAAACTATACTGACCCAATGAGTAGAGATAAATATAAACAGTTTTTTCTTTTTAATTAAACCGAATAAAACTTACAAAAAGATTTTGTTAATATAGTTATTAACATTGAGTAGTTTAGAACACGACTTCTTTTTTTTAATTGTTATTTTAGTTACTTTTTAGTGAGTTTAATTATTGTTTTTAGTTTATAATTATTACTATTAAATCGATAAACATAAACTAAAAAACACAGACTACAGTAAAAAGCTAATTTAAAAAAAAACGATTAAACTAACCATAAACCCCCAATGTATCAGTTTTACATGACCGTCTGTAACGCCTTCAACCAGTCAAATTATACGTGCTTGTGATTTTTACTGTAATCTAAATAATACTTCTAGTACCTCTTTTAGTTCGGTGAAAAGGCTAATTTTCTATTCAATTCTATTTTTTCCTTCTTGGTTTTGGTCCCTTCAGATCCAATTCACCACTCTCCCCCTTCCGGACTGTGCTTTCCAGGGCTTCGTCGGCGGTAATCGAGCTCGTAGCTCCCAGAAATTCCAAAAAGAAAACAAAAAGTTTTTTTAATCGACGCAATGCATATATTGTCGGCTGTCGAACCAAGATCTGCTACTGGTGTTACGTATAACCTTCACTTTCACTACTGACAGTTCCTATGGCACGCCCATCCATTTTCCGCCATTTGAGAAATACCTCGTGTTCACCACCAAACAGGATACCATCAGCTTATAGGAATCTTCGCTCACAGCGCTCAGATCCAGAAGAAAGATGCCGTCAATTTAGCGTGAATCTTTACTTGATCCCCGAAGGTATAAACGTCCATACGGTACCTCTAACCGCCACTCCGGGAATAACTTTGTAGTCCTCTACGCACGTCCGCACTGTCCGGAGGTCAAACAAAGAGTGAAAAAAAGGTTTATTTTGCCCGAAGGTTATTGATTCTGAATGTTCCTCCTTATTATCGAGAATATTCCCTTTCTAGAGGCAGCTTTGCCGCACGAACAACATACGGCAAAGAGAAAAAAAGGTCCAGAACCTTTTTCTTTTGCGATACTGACTTGGTTTTTTTATTTGACCTTCGCTCTCGGAAGTACACTCTTTTAAATACAAAAGAGTTTTTTTAAATCGGTTCATAAACGCCAAAGTATTCGCGTAACATATACACACAAAAAAAACATACAGGAATTGAGAACCTCCTTGTTTTTAAAGTCGGTCAAAATAAACGTTCACACCCATCTATATTTTTTTATGAGCAAGATTCCCTGGCTTACTGATCTGTATATAGTTAAAAATTCGGCAGTAAGCCGATATAAAGATGTATCGATCTGATACAAATTGACTTACAAGTCTTGAAGCTGTCTCAACAAATTATAATTGACACCGTATGGACAGCTTAATCAGATAACTAATTTAAGAATTTGTCAACCGATACTTTGTTGATAACAAAATTATCGATTATAAATTATATCTTGCATACTAACTGATCAGTGGCTAATTAAAAATTAACTATAAAAAGATTCTTATCAAATTTATGGCTTCTGGTAGCCGTTGTTAAATCGGTAACTAATTAGTTTTCAACCAGATTCAGCTAAATTTACATATCGACTGCCATAAAATCTAGTTGATAATAAGTGAGATTTCATTTTATTTATTGATTCTGATTCGTGCCCGTATGCACCTTTAAAATATTAGTATACTTATTTGAAAATCTGGGTATAACCCTTTATAGGGCAAAAATATTTTTTTCTTAAAATGGATTTATATTTGGGTGGGGTGTTCTGTAGGTTATAAGGATCATGTGTGCACCTTTGACAGAGCTCTATGTGACGTATGAGCCAAAATATTTCAAAATAATATGCAATTACATGAACATTTAGAGTATAATATTATGCCATTAAAATGTATTCACTGAAAAATATGAAATAAACAACGATTTTTAGAATACGTATAATCGAAAAACTATAACAAAAATTAAAAAAAAACACTACATTTACACAAAACTCGTCATTAAAAAAATGCGACTTTTTTTTGTTTTTTCTTTTGGGTCCTTCTTTGAGAGAATATATTCCCACCAAACGAAATAAAACTTAAATTTTCGTTTTGCTAAAAGAGACTGAAACTTGCCAAACCTCGACTATCATTAGTTATGACATGCTTGATCTAGTGGGCATAAGGGAGTATACTTATAGCCACTGCTTCTTCTAAAATATTTTGTTGAAAAATTATTATCCCAAGACCTATAAAGGGATAAACAGTAAAAATATTTATTTGAAATACAGTGCAATCCAATTAAAACGAGCTATCCGCTATAATTCCTGAAACACGTTAATTTTTATTTTTAGGGGGCCACATGCTTCAAAATTTACTTGTTCAGGGTAACCCCTCCCAACCAACAGAAATGTCTAAGGGAGTCAAGTGATACCCTATCTTAAAGGGTTTAAAATTCTTTCTTCAACAGACATCAGTTTTCTAAAATCAGTTTAGTTGTTTCCAAGAAAATGTACACCAAATACCTGGTATCTTTAGCCCCTGTAACTTTTTTGTTAATTTTTTAAAATAATAAAATAAAATTTGGTACGATGGTATATCACCTAAATGTGCAATATTTTATAAATTTTGTTTGTTTTCTGTTATTTTCGGTTTAGTCGGAAATAACTTTAATTTTCTTATTTAATATGGGGCACTCGGTATATTTTTATTCATATAAATTGACAATGTCATTTCGGGTACAATGACACTCCACCGTTAATGATATTGTTGTCCTAATCGTAATGATATATCGAGAGGAATACTTTTTATCTAAAGACTATTATTTCGTAAAAATGTTCTTGATTGGTGGAAGCCGAGTTGAACGTAAGGGCGTCGTGAGAGAATTGAAAGTGTCCAAGGGCGTTCCACTACAAATAAGTTTGAAAATCCGTGATCCAACACATTCCTGATTACATTTTCTCATTTATTTTTTATATACACTTAGCTACAGGGTAAAACAATTTTTGGAAAAAAACTTTTTTTCATATTTTTATCACATTTATAGTTTTGCCGACGATAGTTTTCAGGTTCTTAAACAAATCTCTAAGCCTGCTTTGGAAAGCAAACGCAAAGCAATGTAGATATCCCTTATATAGGACCCTAATTTAATTTTGAAATTGGGCGCCAACAATCTCGTTCATTTTAATGAATCCAAAACAGATTTACAATCATGTTGCAGTGGAAAAAGGAATTAAATACTCATTCTTTACTGATGGGCGGCTAAGTTTTGCAGAGCAAAGACACCTTTAATTTTGTTGGCGTCGCATTTGAAAATAATCTTAACTGGTATAAAGACATATATAGCCACGGCAGCTTCAAAAAGCTTAAATTTCTGTTTTAAGCCAAAAGTATTTTTCTTTTTCTAATTAAAACACTTTGAAAGTTTTTCCATTTCATTTAGGCGTTCTTTTCTTGCCAATTGTCGGGCTGTAGAGGATGTATTGCATTTTTTTAAACTTCCATTGTTTCTGCTCTAAGGAAATGTCCAGTAAAATTACTCCACTAAGGGTACCCAACAGAGAAACCCGTGGTGACGTACGTATGCATCCCTATACGGTCCAACTGGACAGACCCTAAACTCACCATTTTGTTCATTCTTTTATCCCTAGAGCTTCTAAAAAGTGGAACGCCATTTTTTTTGCTCTTTACATCTATCTTTAGAGGCTTGAGGTCTTAGTTAGTATGAATAAAGACACAGAAAGAAGAAAATAGAGGAAAGTAAAAAGTACTGAGGACCTTTTTTTTGTTTTTCAAACTTTTGGGGCCCGAATTTTTTTGCCCCAGTGCCTCTGCTGCCCTAGCTACGTCACTGGTTTCTGGGCACCCTTCGCTACACACAGAAAAAAAATGTCTTGTTTTAAGCAAATACAAGGTTTTAAAAATATGCATTCTTTTTGAATAGTTGTGCTTTTAAACTAAGATTTATTTCTTACTTTAAAATAATAGTGGTTCTTAAACTGGGAGAAAAAATACTTTAATTTATGTCTTTAATGTAAAAGAAATTCTTTAAATTAAAATATCCTTAGTATTATTTTAAGAATATCAGAATCAAGAAATAAGAACCTAAAGATTTATGATTTAAGCTGTTTAATATCTTAAATATAAGTTTTAAGATTTTAAACAAAAGAAATATTAAATGTTTCTATCAAAATATTAATGAATTTTCTTTAAAATAATAGGTTCTTATTTTAAGAACCTATACCAAAATCTTTAACCTTTATGTCAAAGAACCTATTTCTTTAATATAAGTATTCACTGAATTATGCTTTTTAGTACGGTATCAACGGTACGATTATATCCTACCGTCGAACAACGAGAGTTTTTTTATAAGATACACTTGTTATTCGTATTATTCAACTTGGACCCGGGACAGCCAGTTTGATAAGTCCTATGAGGTTCGGCAAAACGCATCATCGATGGAGAAGAGAGGTCTCGCTGAATGACGTGATAAGCAGGAATTCCTCTCTTAACTATCAAAAAGAGAACTAATTGTTTATTTAATATAATTATCTTAATTGAATTAAATTTTATTTTAGTCTGTGGTATTTACTATCTAGTCTTAAAGAAAGAATCTCTCGGTGGGAAAGCGCTCGATGTTTTTAACGGAATTCATCGTTCTTTAATGTAGACCCATTGGGGTCACTAAATAAAATAAGGTTATTTTTATTACAAAAGCGCCTTCTTTTAAATTTAGTACGCAAAGCAGAAAACATGTTTTTATCTGTTTGAGATCCGATTTCTTTAACACATATAAAAGTCACAATTCTCTCAAATTAAATCTAAGGCTTTTGTTTTAAGATATCATTTTTTTCAGTGTAGACATAAAAAAACTGATCATCAGGGTGCTCGACTATAATTGACTTACGTTGATCGCGAATAACTTTAGAAAAAGAAAGTTATTAACATATTACAACATTATAATGCCACTTGGTTGTGACACACAACTAACACAAAACTAAATGTTCTTATTTTTAATGAAACACCATAAGTATATATTTCTACAATTTTAAATTCCAAGCTTTGTCATTTAAATGTAACATAAGCCGTGATTATTTTTAAAAATAATGGATTTATCAATCTCCAAAAAATTGACTGCATGGCAATAAGGGGCTGTTCAAATATTACGCAGGCAGTTTTATTACAATTTTATCCCATCTCTCCCACTATATATATATATATATATATATTATCAAAGCTAAGCAAAGTCTTACCCCACCCTCCTTTAATGCTTACGTAAACATTTTTTTATGCATTTTTCTTCAGTTAGTGTTTCCATCTCGTAGAGGAAAGATCGCTGGAGATGCCTTGAGCATTCACTGGTAAAACGTCGGTAAACGATTTCAATTTGATGCGATTCAAACTCACGAACCAAGATTTTTCAGTTCTAGTACTTTTACCTTAAATGGTTTTAACATTCACGTTATAAAAAAATTAAAATAAATTAAATTTATTCTTAGTGACTAATTGCAATTATTCTTTAATTTTCTTAGAAACAATATAACATTCCTTGTAGGACTTTAATTGTAATTTAAATTTACGCCACACTTCGTTTACTAACTACTTTTTGTACTTTTGTATTTGCATGAGATTTTTTAAAAGTGTCAAAAAATTTCGACATTTTGCGCCGTAATTCCCATACTCGATTCTAAGCGAGTGTATTTATTATTTGTGAAAATCATCGAAACTGTGTAAATATGTAATTTTGACACTCTGCTTACCCAGCGGCGAAGTACTCTTGAATGCGCCCCATTGTGTGGGTGGGTTGCCATATGTGTAAACCAGTAAAAAGCTGCTGCTTACGTAATCCCATTCTAGACCTCCCCACCCTCCATATTATCAAAAATAAGCAAAATCAAGAGCCCCCGCCCCCTATAGTGCTTACGTAATACTTGAACGGTCCCCAAGGAGTATAATTTGACATTGACCATTTGCTATATACAGAATTCCAGAAAAAAATGCGGTTACAAAGCTATAGGTTATTAACAATATTTACAAAAATCCTTATGTTATTTTGTAAATAACATATAGCTGTGCTGCCATATTTTTCAGTAATCTTGTATGTAGCAAATTTCTATTGTCAAATTAATAATGCTTTTAATTTATGTGCATTTTAAGAGATCAATAAATCTATGCTTTTTAAAATAACCATAGCTCATGTTACATTATTTTTAAGGAAAAGGATAAAACTTAAAATTAATAAAAAATATACATCGTGTTCTATTTAAAATAACAAAGTTGCTCTATACCGAAAAGTCGGAAATGTTGTTTTAGTGTTAATGGAATGCCACAACCAAATGACAAGGATATGAATAAAAAAATCAAGGCTCTCTGGAAAAACCGCATCTTGATAAATGTATTTGTTCAAAAGTTATTCGCGGACAAAATGTATAATAAATATACATGGTTTTTATGTAAGTCTAATTATTCATTTAATTTCTGTTTTTATTTTTATTTTTTTTTAATAATATCTTACTAAGGCTTATGCCTGAATACCAGTGTACCGTGAGTGCTGGGTTATTGGATGTTTAACCCATTTTAGAGTTCCGTCAACGTTATCCAAGCACTGAAACGCAGTTGCATTTCACAGCACCTTTTAGACAACGCGATAGTGCAACCACGGACGTTATTTTTAAATAACTACTACCTAGGAGTGGCAGAATACTACACAGTGGTTTGCCATTGCCAAGTGTAAGGTGACGAGCAATTAAAAATCCGATGTCCGATTCCGAGAATCGAACCCGGATCACTGCGGTGAGAGGATGGCACGTTAGCCCCTGCACCACGCTCGCCATAACTGCTGCAACAAATTTTATTTGGTTTCGACTTTTTATAAGATACAAACATGAAACATGTATTGTGTTGCCATCCGTCCCGATATATCGGGACTGTTAGGCCCGCCGCAAATTGAACCCAGCCCACGCACAGCACATGCGTAGCCAACGCCCTTCCCACGTCCACGTTTTTGATCAGTTTACCGCATATTGGACTCAATACTGACCCACGTTAGTTCTTCGCAGCATGCGGCGTCGCTTGGTGAAATTCTTCTGGATAAGCGCCGGATTTAGGCTTCGGCAGTCCATAGGCAGTAAAAAAAAAAATTACACTTCAAAAGGACGACTTTTCTTCAAATATTTTCATATACAGCCTTAAAAAATTTAAAGACCAAAAAATGTCCTTACTTTCATTTAACGACCAACTTTCTTGAAATATTTTTTCCTTTTAATTCCTTTTCTTTTTTTTTTTGTGGTGTAGTGTAGGCTCTATTGTGGTGGCACCTCATAGGCAACTGCCCATTTTGCCTATGCTTAAATTTGATCCTTTAACTTTATCCTTAGGTAATGTGGATGACCTAAATCATACAAAACGGGATTTTCCCGCAAAGTTCGATTAAACGATCGGGATCGACCATATTTCATATTTTTAAAATAAACCCATGCTGCACAAGACCCACGAAATCTGTGCGGCGAACACAAACCTATCCACGCGTGGCTGGCAGCAGAAGGAGCTAGCTCTGGGCTGAGTCCAATATGCGCCACTCCATTTAAAAGCATTATATTCTATTCTATTGTTTTTTTTGGTTTTGGTCCTTTCAGGTCCAATCCACCAGTTCTCCCCCTTCCAGACTACACACAAAAAAATTCTAGTTTATATCCAAAACTAAAACCACTCTTGACGGAATTATCTTGTATCACCTGTAACTCCTTTTGAGCCCACATTAACAATATTGAGACAAGAAAAACCTAATCTTATTTTTAAAAACATGTTCGTTTTGAAATTCGAATCAAGTTTTGGTTTAATCAAGATTGCTTTATATCTAATCAAGAACCAGTTAAGTTTTGCATGAAAAAAAATTATTGTTTTCAAATAACTCTTAAACTCACATTATTTCAATTACTATTGCAGTTGTGTCAAGAATACTTTTGCTCGCTTTAATCAACTGTCTAAAAGATTTAACCAAGTGTAACTTCTTTTACTCAAAGCCACTAAATTATGGACCTGATATTAGCTATACTTGAATAAAAATTATAGTTCTATTTGAAAGTGCGGGAAAGAACATGCGGTGGCGCTAGCTTCGCCTAATAGCAGACGGGATTTGGTCAGCCATTTTTCCCGTGTAGATGCCATGTCTTTCGTCGGTTTGAATATTGTGCGTTTATTGATTTGGAAATCGAAAATTTGCTTGTAAAATGGAATTTAAGCTATTTAATTCCTATAATTAAAGGTAAGAGGGTAACTAGATATAATATTTTTATGTATATTACCTAATTTTGATTTAATTTATGTACGTAACAGGTACGCTAATAATATCCATAACCTAAAAGGTATACTGATCTGTATTTAATATGACTTTAATATTAGGGTGTCTTCTTTCTTACGAACAAGAAACGTTTTATTAATTTTAACATTTCTTTTTGAAGTTTTATTTTATATTAGTTTTAGGATCGGTACCTATAATAAATAACGTTTTCCTAAGACAATGTACGTTAATTGTCTTTACTTTCGAAAGAAGACGAATTGATTTTTACACTTATTTCTAAGATTTTAGATTAGGAATTTGGATGGATGGATGTCTTTTTTCACATACACGTCTAGCCACTTTAAAAGCTTCAATGCGAAATTTTTACTAATGCGTCGAAAAGATACGCTTTAAGCAAGCACAAAACGGGCACGATATCTTATTCTAAATGTTGACCTGCAGGCATTCTTTTTCTTATATTTTCCTGCTAGTGTTGTGTGACCATTAACCTTTTAAAGGGGCTAGACGTGTATATAAATAGTTATTTTAAAAACATAAAGAAGTATTAGATTAGACAGGGTGTTTTAAAACAGCATTTTTTTAAATCCAAGCTGTTTTTATAAAATGTGTTTAAGTATAATACTGTTTGTTTTATGAAGCATGGCTTTTCCTTTTTTAGTTAGATTAGTTTTAAAATCTATTGGTGCTTTTTTTTTTCATTCATTTAAAAGTATTCGTTTTTAGTTCGTACAGGGAACAAAACTAAGGATGTTTTAATGTTTTTTAGAAAGGTTTTGCTTTTATAGCTTAGGTAGTATATTTAGCATTAAACTAAAAGCAAAACAAATTATATTTTTACCATTTTATTTATTTCAGGTGCCCGACACAAAAAGAGTTTTTATCCGTCTTTAACGCTTGAAACTTGTTGAAAATATGAAAAATGTCCTAAGAAGGTCTTATGAAGTAGGAGTAGTACCTACCTATCCAATTTATCATATCTTATAAATTTTAATAATTTTTTTAAGTTCTAATATTTTAGTTAAAACAATATAAAATGTGTTATACTTTTAGGGTACATTTTAAATATTTAAGGCAATATTATTAAATAGGGTGTTTTTTTATTGTGTTTACTTCAAATAATTATTATTGCAACTGGTTTCATATCTTAAATAAAATTCAGAGTGTCCCCCCGTAATAACATCGATTGATGTAAAATAAATTGATAAAGAAAATTTTAAAAATTGTGTCACATACTAAGACTGGTGGAAGACTTATAGGACTAAACTATTGTGTAAAATCTGACTCTTTCGATTATACCGAAAAAGTAAAATTTTTAAAAATATGTAGTAGTTAAGTTTTCTAGCAGTCTTAAAATGTGAAACATTTTTTTAATTTTTTTTTGGCTGTAATTTATTTTATGTCAATTTATGTGATTCCCGCGCGGCACTCAAAATTAATTCTAAGATATGAAACTATTCGCAATAATAATTAATATGCCTTGTTTAAACTTATCGAGTTTAAAATCTAAATAATAAAAGTGTTTGTATAAAAATAAGATAATTTAGATTTAACCCGAGAATTGCGTATAATTAATGCAATAATTCCTATACTTATTCCAAGGTTAGTTATTCTTAAGCAAATCGCAATTATAATTTTCAATAAAAGATTACTATACTTAATTCAAGCCTAGTTTGTTTTATACTAAGAAAAGCTAAAATATTCGGCCCAGTATAGCTATACTTATTTTAATAATATATCAAATTAAATTAAATACATATTTAATATTGATTAAAGGGCTATATGCTTTCTCAAACAAGATTAGTTGTTATTGCGGATATATGAATGTAAGCTTGCATTTAGTCAAGATTATTACTCTTGAATATAGCTGATATTTTTTCAGTGTATGATTTCTAGGGCTTCGTCGGCGAAAAATCTGGATATTCGAGCTCGTAGCTCGCAGAAATTTCAAAAAGAAAACAAATTAACTCTACAATCGATGTAATGCATAAATTGTCGGCTGTCAAACCAAGAGCTGCTACTGGTCTTACGTATAACCTTCACTTTCACTTCTGACAATTCTCATGACACGCCTATCTATTTCCCGCAGTTTGAGAAATACCTCGTGTTCACTACCAGACAAGATACCATCAGCTTATAGAAATCTTCGCTCACAGCGCTTAGCTCCAGAAGAAAGATGCTGTCAATTTAGCGCGAATCTTTCCTTGATCCCCAAAGGTAAAAACGTCCGCACTGTCCGGAGGTCAAACAAAGGTTTTACAAAGTTATGCACGCGTGGGCTGCGCGTGGGCTGCGCGTGTGCTGTGCGTGGGCTGGGTTCAATTTGCGGCGGGCCTTACCGTTATTGGGCCCCATGTCCCGACGTCCCGATTTCATAGCGCTTAGTCCCGATTTACGATATGAAACAAATTTAGTATTAACCTCTTTATCACCATTTATCAAAATATGTAAACACCTATTTTGTATTTCTTCAGATAATAACAATTTAGAGAAAATTGTATCATTAATGGTAAGTCAGCGGGACCGATGAAAGAAATCGACCGTTGGCAGAATCTGCCAAAGCAATATTAAAATATCAGTATAATTTTAAAATGCTTCTAAATTTTATATATATTTTTTTAAACACAAAAAGATACAGTGCACCCCTTCCCTTCCAATCTAAAAGATATCAGCAATTAAGGAGTCCCGACATTGGCTATGAAATTTATGAAAACCCTAAATATGTAGGCAAGTATTGTTCTTTTAGCTAAAAAATTTAATCATACTGCGATTTATCTTAAATCGTAAACATAATGCAGTCTGTAAGAACCTTTTAAAATAACAAATTATGCAGTTAATTAAAACAACGCAATTAAGAAAAAGCTGAAAACAAAAATTTTAAAAAATAAAATATTACTGATTGACTGATGGATTTCTAGACGTTAATTAAATAATTACCCATAGTCATATTAATGCATAATTATCTTACGTATGATTAATTGCATTAAAGCCATAAAAATTGTTATTATACTGTTTCTACAACTATAGTTACTACACGGATATCTTGTTTTTTGTTAATAAGTTACAATGCTTTCATCTTGCATTTAAAATTGTTGTAATAAATACCTTTTTGATTGATGCTAACAAGGCCATTACAGTAAAGTCCGCTGGAAATTTTCGACTATGATTGATTTAATTTTTTATTCCTTTGATTTATTATTCTTTTAAATAATTTTGTTTATATGCTGCCAATTACAATGTCGGGTATTATTTCACCTGAGACGACCATGAGACGTTTACTTCTGACAAAATATCTTTATATTATTCGTGATCAGTAAAATATAAATATATAGAGAGTTAGGAGTATATCAAAATATAATTGTGCGTAAACGAGAAGTTTAATTTTTATAAATAGGACTAATTATTTCCACTGAGCAATATTAATTAAGGCATAATTAACCTTTATTTTCAAAACAAAAAAAAAGTGTTTTATTATTTGCTTGTATTTTTCGTTTCAACATCTATATAAGTATAAACAATAATTTTTGTTCTTAAGAATAACAATATTTTTTGATTTAAAATAAGTTCATTTATTCGGTATGATCTTTTAAAAACTTAAATAAACTAGTTTTACTGATAAGCCAATTTATAAATTTATTATTTCTAAAGAAAGAATATGGAAGACAAAATATTTTTTAAAATGTGTGTAAACAGAAGTCAATAGGAGCCACATCTGGCGAATAAAATGGCTGTCGCATAAATGCACAAATTCCTATTTTATTTTACTCATGTTTTAATGATTTTTTAAAGGTGACAAAAGATGTATTGTCAAGATAACTTTTTCTATAAATTATATCTACTTCGCATTTTTACATTTAGCTAGTGTTGTGTATTGTTTATATTATGCTAAACTAGCATAGTATAGTGGATACTACTACTCGTATTGTGACGTTCACTTTTGATACAGGTTCACTTTACGTCATCGGGTAGGTACTATTATACCTTATACCAAAGACAATTATAGTAGTAAATCTATAATTGTCTTTACTTATAGTTTTCTTCTTCGAAAACATGGAGCCGATGAACTATAGCCTATAGAAATTACCTCAGCAATTTACGAATATACTACAGGAACTTATTTTAAGTGTAAACAAATAAGCAAACTTAGTTTAGCACAGGCGTCCCCCTTACTCGGGGAGCTCGTGTAAGATACCATTTTAATGGCGACATTATTATAGGTTTGTTCCTACATCAGTCAGGAACAGATTGCAAACCGTCAGGCTCATGCGTAGGAGATAAAATCCGTTTAATTTTGCCTCGAGCGCATGCTCTGACAGTTTGAAAACGGTTTCTGCTGTAGGAACAAGCGTTATTTCTTTTGTTGCTTTGCGAAATTAATGTTCATGTAATAATACTGTTTAATATATATATATATATATATATATATATATATATATATATATATATATATATATATATATATATATATATATATATATATATATATATATAAAGGTGGGAGTAGTTGTGACTGACTGGTTAAGAAAAATATTCAAAACCAGGAGGTTATGACTGCATCCCCAATAACCTCCTGGTTTTGAATATTTTTTATGAACTAATGTTATTGAGCTATATGAATAAAACAATTTCCATTATGGTTTGTTGGTATTACAGCATGTGCTAAACATTTACCATATACACCTAGATGGCGCACTTTTTTACCTTCTTAACCTAATGGTGCTCTGGCTGGTTTTTGTGGAATTACTTGACAAGATGGCTCTGGCGTAAATTTACTCCCTTGCTTTCGACAGGGATTATGTTTAGGCGACCAAAAACATGGTCGAGTTGTCAGCAATGTACAGCGGTTGTGATGATTCTCAACAAGGATGAAACACGTGTCTCCGTCTTTATTGCGGCCCGAGGTTATCCATTTATTTGGAGACTTCGTAATATTAAAGAAACCAGCCAAGTACCTAGTCGTTTATAAAGTTACCGTGCAAAAGACATAATTATTTTAGGATATCCCTAATAATTTTGATTGACAAAATATGCAAACTATTATTTAAAAAGCCAGCTTCTTACTTCACCCACACCTATAAATCTGCTTTATTAATTCCTTTATGTCTTGCGGCAACACTTGTGTAAAATCAGTGACCATTAACAACATTCACAATGAATAGATATTTTTTTAGATCACGAACTTCAGGTGTATTATTATGTTATTACGCAACTGATCCTAAATTTTTAGTCTTTGAAACGGTTTTTATTGGTTTGTCATTGATCGGATATACATGGTGTTTTATTAAAAAGCTAGTTCATACAGACGCGAAAAGCGAATTGCGAAACGCAGAATTTTATTCTCATTGGTCAATTTCACATAAAATTAAAGGCGGGTAATTCAAAATACGGATGTTGCGAATTCGCAAAATTTAAAATCTAGTGGGCGGGAAACTTTGAGATCATTTTAATTTCTTTTAATTTCTGGCGAATATTCGCGTACGCACATGCGTAGAAACAAGAGGTTATTTGTCATATGTCATTTCAAAAACAATTTTGTTATTGTTATTTTTAATGCGTCATTCTATTAGTTGTTTAGAACGTTATTTTTGTGTTCATTTTCTTAAGTATTTCTTGTTTTTAATTTGTTTTTATAATTAAGTTTTTTAGCTCTTTTCATTCATAATCAAATTTGCAGCGTGTCTAAGTCTTAGTTGCCAAATAAATGTGCTATTTTCTTTATTCATCACATCGGATAAATGTAATATTATTAAAAGGAAAAACAAAGAAAATATCAAAAGAACCCAAGCGTAGCGAAATAAAAAACAGTATAGAAATTTGTAGGTTATGTTGTTGCCTAGAATTTCGGCGAATTTCGCATCTGTATGACGCGAATTTTTGGCCAAATATTCGCTTTCGGAATTCGCTTTTCGCGTCTGTATGAACTAGTTTTAAGGGTGGCAAATAAAACCATTGTACCCAGTATGCCCTTTTTGCCATAAAATATTGACCATACGCTAATCATTTATTCGTATATATCAGGGTCATTTAAATTAAGTCAATGTCATAAGTAACTTTGTTATTGGCAAAAACTAAATTGTTTTATATGGCAAACGACCGACATTTTAAATGCGTTATGAGATAAAATATTAGAAAAAACAATTTTTATCTTGTTTTCAAATTACAAAGTATTTTTAAAATTAAAACAGCTTTTGATATTTTATCACCATTTAAAAGATCTTTCAAAGAGCTTTTAAAATAGTCCATATGTAAAATATTCAATTTTAAATAATATTGCAAATTGTACTTATATAGAAGTGATAGTAAACTGGTTAGTTTTTAAATGTACCATCCTGTACAGTGTGTCCCAGGATAGGTGTTACAAGAGGACAAATAGGCCAAACATTTTTGACTTTTAAATCGCTATTTTGGAAAAAACTGTTTCCATGATCCATGTCTAAATACAAAATTTTACTTTGATTAGCAATATACAGGGCGAGTTATAACTAAAAATATGAAACATGACCAGGAGTAAAGTACTAGTATTATTTGAAATAGAACAGAATTGTATTAGTAAATTTTGTAAAGATTTAAATTTTATGTCAAAATTTAAAGTTAAAAGAATAAAATTAAAAAAAAAAAATGTTTTAGTAATTTCTTTTTTACATGTTGCTCATTAACACCTAAATACTCGACAAAAGAAAACGAATTTTAATAAAAATCTTTAATAGATTTAATTTTTTTAAATTTTGATTTCTTTTGCCCAGTATTTAAATTTAAATGTATAAAGCAAAAAATACCAAGTATGTTTTTTTACTTTAATATTAATTAAACTTTAAATTTTGTCTCACTTTTTTCAACACTTACTTATACAATTTTATTTTATTTTTAAAAATAAAAGTATTTTACTTTTAAATATTTTTCATATTATTATTAGTTATAACTTGCCCTGCATAATTCCAATCGAAGTAAAATTTTAGATTTATTAATTTTGTAGCATGCGACCAGTTTTCCCAAAATGTCGATTTAAATTCTAAAATTTTTTGGTTAATTTTTCCTCTTGTAACACTTATTTTGGGACACGCTGTATATTGTATCTTTAGTAAAATGTTTCAAAGAGCATTACAAATATATATATATATATTTAATTTGTCTCTTACAGTTTTTAAAATATGTTCATTCAAATCTAAAAAATAGTAAATCATATCTAATCCACATTATACAGCGTGCCTTCGGAAGTTACTTAACAAATAGAAAACTTTTTAATTAATAACTTTACAAAAAGAAGTGCCTCTTCATAAAAAGTCCTGCTTGATAAGAAAATATATTTCCACAAAAATATTTGTATGTTGAATATACAAGGTGGCTTAAAAGAGACTCGTTTTCAAATTAAAGTACATGGTATTTACTAACTAGGGTATGAAACTTTTAAAAGTGGTTTCTAATGTCATTTTATAAAAAAATCCCATAAACCTCTGTCCGAAGTTGCTTTGTTTTGTTAAAAAGTCGGTATTTTATTAATATCTTAAATTATGAAGCCAGATACAAAAAATTGAACGACACTAAAAAGTTAAATTTTTAGTTACTTCATAGGAAAAAAATAAAACTACATAAAAAGCCAGTGGCGTATATTTTTTCTCAATAATAATGGCTGTGATGCCCACTGAGATGGCACTAGACTCAATTAAGTCAATCTAGTTAGAACTTCACAAGAACTTTATTACATTAAATAAACGTAGCATTAACCATATCGGTTTCAGGGTATTTAAGACATTTATAAAATTTCGACGTTTTTTAAAACTTTAACGCCCTGTATCTTAGAAAACACGCAACTCCAGACATATGTTTATAGGAACTTTACTTTGTAAAATTACATAGAAATCACTCTTTAAAGTTTCGTACAGTAGTAAAAAAACCTGTATAATTATTTGAAAACAATTTTTGTAAGCCACCCTGTGTATCCAACATAAAGTTATTTTTGTAGAAATGTATTTTCTCATAAGGCAGGACTTCTTATGAAGAGCCACTTTTTATCGTAAAGTTAATAATAAAAACTTCCGAAAACAAGCTGTATAGGGTGCCTGACTATATTTTGACCCATGTTAATGGCGAATAACCTAAGAACAAATATAGATGTTAAGATGGGGTTTTTTCAGAAAGCCTTAGATTTTTTAAAAGTTTTTTGACGTAACAACGTCTTATAATTCGATGGACCTGGCTGGATGCACTAAAAACATGACTCATATGCCGTTACTTCGCGCATTCCATTTAAGACTTGGCCAAGCGAGAGCGCGGAACGAGCGACAAAAAGGCACAACTTCCCATTTCGTTCGCTCTTTTATCTCTAGAGTTTCTAGACTGTGGAACCTACTGCCAGCGGAGGTCTTTCCTACCCCCAAATCTTTAAGTTTTTAAGTCCCATGTTAACAAACTTCCTCTTACCTTGCTTAAGACACCCACGGTACGTTAGTATTTAGGCCTTCAGCCTTCGTAGATTATCCAAAGATAAAAAAACATTCTCCGCGTCGTTCGACATCTGTTTCTCTCCTACTTGAGTAAGCGTGCAGTGAAAAGGGAATGTGGTGTCAATGGTTTATAGCAACGATAATTGCGGCGATAATGGTAATAATTCTTTCGATGTTGTCACGTTCAACTATCGTCAGTAAACCGACTTTGCAGACAACCGATTTTTTTAATTATATTTCTGGCATTTGGTTGTGACATTTCGAGAACCCAAAAACACTCCAATTTCAGAAATAGACAACTTTGTTATTTTAAAAGAAATTTTATATATTTTCTTGCAATTATAAAATTCAATCTTTTTATTTTAAAATATTTGGCTGCATGGCAACTAAAGCCGCGTTCAGACTTGCAACAATTCGAAGCTACACGCCGCATACCCCGCCACATAGCGCGGTCGTGGACGTGGACGAAATTCACGTCATTTCAAGGGCTTGGCGAATGATTCGCCGGTGATTCAGGGGTTATCGGATTTTTGGAGTCAAAGGAGCGCGTAAACAGGTTGGTTAGTTTGAAAGGATGTTTGAAAAATTTTTGTAAGTCTGGACGCGGCTTAAGAGTATTATTTGACAATAAGATTTAAGATCCTACATACAAGGTTACAGAAAAAAAATACGGCCAAAAAGCTAAAGGCTATTAAAAGAAAATTTAAAAAAATGTCATTTATCCTTACAGCCATTATTATTTTTGTATACTTGCATGTAGCCAATTTTCATTGTTAAATAATACTTTTAATTGCTATTCAGTTAATTTCTTTATACATTAAAATTTAAATTTTGGGCAAAAGGAATCGAAATTTAAAAAAAAAAGAAACATATTGAAAATTTTTATTAAAATTCGTTTTCTTTTGGTCAAGTATTTAGGTGTTAATGCGAAACATGTAAAACAAAAATTACAAAAACACTTTTTTTTATTCTTTTAACTTTAAATTTTGACATAAAATTTAAATCTTTACAAAGTGTACTTATACAATTTTGTTCTTTTTCAAATAATACTAGTACTTTAATCCTGGTTATATTTCATATTTTTAGTTATAACTCGCCCTGTATATTGCTAATCAAAGTAAAATTTTGTATTTAGATTTGGATCATTGGAACAGTTTTTCCAAAATAGCGATGCAAAAGTCAAAAATGTTTGGCAGATTTGTCCTCTTGTAACACCTATCTTGGGACACACTGTACAGGATGGTACATTTAAAACTAACCAGTTTACTATGACTTCTAAATAAGTATAATTTGCAATACTAATAAAAATTGAATATTTTACAAATGGACTATTTTAAAAGCTCTTTGAGAGATCTTTCAAATGGTGATAAAATATAAGACATGTTTGGCAAATTTTTGTAAGTCTGGCCGCGGCTTAAGAGTATTATTTGACAATAAGATTTTGCTACATACAAGGTTACAGACAAAAAAACGACCAAAAAGCTAAAGGCTATTAACAGAAAATTTAAAAAAATGTCATTTATCCTTACAACCATTTTTATTTTTGTACACTTGTTGATATGTAGCCAATTTTCATTGTTAAATAATACTTTTTATTGCTATTCAGTTAATTTCTTAGGGATTAAATAGTCTTATATTTTTTGATACTTTGCTTTTTTCTGTGTTTTTGGGTAGGCCAGGGATATTAGATAAAGTACTTACTTATTTTGTTCCTCAAAAACTAAGTTATATACGAAATAAAGTGCAGAAAACTATTTATTTTTACTTGCCCAATCCAAATAAAATATAAAACCTGCACATACGTGAGTGGCGTACATTTTATTGTTAGTAATTTTCGTTGAGGTACCGCTTGAGACGCCCATGGCGTACTGAGATCCAGAAAGGAATTTTTAATCTATAAATTACACTGTCCAATTTTTATGGAAATAAGATATAAGATATATATAAAAAACCGTTTCTTAAATTTACCCCATATCTGAAAAATAATGGACAATTTCTTTAACAACCTTATGTATTACCCTGTATAAAAACAAACTTGAAACCTGCCTCTCTTCGAAAATCAGATTCTAATACCTTTATTTATTTCAAAATTATTCGCGATTAAATTGAATCAATATATGGATGACCAAGCCGTGTTTGGAATCTACATTTTTAATAATTTTTATACAAAGTAATTCTGTGTGAATTGGCCAAATATTTTTACAGAGCATAACACAAGTTTCAGTGTAACCTTTTTCAGTAGAAATTTCTGTACCAGTTCTTTTCCACCATTAACTTTGGAAGATGAAATTATTTCTACATCTAAAGGAAAGGCCGAACTATTTGCTAAACAATTTGCTGCCAATTCAACCCTTCATCCACCTGTCAATCATCCAATTCCAACTGTTCCCCCAGTACCTCACAAAATGCCCAATATTATTTTTAAGGTAAAACACATTAAGCGTATCCTTTCTTCTCTTAACACCAAGAAATCGTCTGGGCTAGATGGAATACCAGCAATCGTTTTAAAAAAATGTGCCCCTGAACTTGCACCTATTTTAACCAGGCTCTTTCGAATTTCTTATGACACGGGTATATTTCCAGACAGCTGGAGAGCTGCACGTGTCCAGCCTATTCCCAAGAAAGGATCTAAATCTCTTCCATCCAACTATAGACCCATTTCACTCCTCTCAATGCTTTGTAAAGTAATGGAGAAATCCATTAACTCGCAAATTCTTAGGTACTTAGAAAACATAAAATTTTACATGACAGGCAATACGGATTTCGTCACAAGAGATCTACAGCAGATCTTCTTTCCTTCGTTTCACACAACTGGAACAAGTCTCTTGAGTTTCTAGGTGAGTCCCAGATCGTTGCTCTTGATATATCTAAAGCTGACCAAGTCTGGCATGACGCACTTCTTAATAAACTTCCTCCTACGGTCTTCCAACTAAACTCTGCTCTTGGCTCTCCAGTTATCTTTCTAATCGACGTATATCAGTCATTGTTGATGGCCACTCTTCAAGCTTTCACGAAATTAATGCTGGAGTGCCACAGGGTTCAGTACTAGCACCAACTTTGTTTCTTCTTCACATCAACGACCTTCTTTCTTCCACAACCAATCCCATTCATAGTTATGCTGACGATAGTACCCTTCACTCCACTTTTCAGGTTCCCAAACCAATCTCTCAACCCGACTTGGAAAGCAAACGCAGGGCGATGCAGATATCTCTTTCACAGGATCTCAATTTGATATTGGATTGGGGCGCCAAAAATCTCGTTCAATTTAATGCATCCAAAACACAATCGTGTTCCTTGTCGCGAAAAAATCATCAAACACTCATCCTTTGCTTATGAGTGGCCAGGTTTTTGCAGAGCGAGGACACATTTAACCTTGTGGGCATCACATTTGAGAATAACCTTAACTGGCATAAACACATTGTATCTATAGCCACCGCGGCTTCAAAAAGCTTGGATTTCTTTTCCGAGCCAAAAGTATTTTTCTCCTTCCAATTTATACACTTTGTATGTGTCCCAAATTCGACCCTCTCTGGAATATTGTTCTCATGTCTGGGGAATGGCATCCCCTACAACCCTCAGCATTCTTGATGCCATTCAAAGAAGGGCTGTTCGTCTTATTAATGATCCATTACTTACTCAAAGACTTCCTTCTCTTGCCCATCGTCGAGCTGTGGGAGATCTATCGCTCTTCTATAGATACTTTTACGGCTTCTGCTCCGACGAATTGTCCAGTATAGTCCCTCCTCTTGCAGTTCCCAACAGAGAAACTCGTGGTGCCGCGCGTATGCATCCCTATACAGTTCAATTGGACAGGCCCCGAACTTCCCATTTCTGTTCGATCTTTTTATCCCTAGAGTTTCTAGACTGTGGAACCTGCTGCCAGCGGAGGTCTTTCCTTCCCCCCAAATCTTCAAGTTTTTAAGTCCCGTGTTAACAAACTTTCTCTTACCCTGCTTAAGACACCCACGGTACGTTAGTATTTAGGCTTTCAGCCTTCGTGGATTGTCCAAAGATAAAAAAACCTAATGCAAATAAGCAACTTTTAAGCCTTAATATTACCGTATCTCCATATCAGCCTATATATGAATATTAATTCAATGCCTTTAACAATGCGGCACACGTATATTGTAGGTGATAAACATTTAATTGCCCAATAAAGTATCTATATACGCTTTTAAAACATTTAAATCGCATCCATTAAACATGCATAACTGTAAGTGCGTTTTCTATATCGAGCAAGAAAAAGTGTTAACTATGCATATTAGTTATGGTAAAATAGAATATTTTATTATCGTAGATTAACTTAAATTGCGAAATTGGCCTTTTATGTTCATGTCGGAACGTAATTTTGAAAATCACTAATAATAATATAAATTAGGTTAATAATAATAGAAGTGGTCGATAATGATTAACCGACTTTTAAACTGTTAATAAGAAGATTATTAATTCTACACGTATGTCTGAAATATTATTGGAACTGCAATATATTCACATACCAGGTGTGTCCAAAAAGTAGCCGACCTGCTTGTGTGGTGGCAGGATAGTCCCTGGGCAGTTATAAACTTAAGGGGTGATTCTACTTGACAAAATAAGGGGTAGAGCCTAATATAATTTTTTCAAAATGTCATTCGTTTTCGAGTTACAAGCCGTCAAAGTTCAATTTTTTTGGTTTTTTCGACATATTGCATTTATTTTTTAACCCATCCAGTTGATATTTGACACACGAAATCAAACTTTGCAAATTCTAAAATTTTAGTATAAAAGTACTTTTTTAAATACCGCCAGAGGGCACTCTTGCCTAAAACTTAAAATTTATTTTACATCGTAACTTTTTTATTTTGACAGATATCACAAAGCTGGGGACGCCATTTTATAAACAATTAAAAACTTAAAAAATAAAGTGTACTCTTTATTAAAGTCAATAAACCTCATCTTTTAGGCACCAAAAACTTTTTTTTTTAATATCTAACACCCCGTAGTTCAAAAACTAAGACGTTTAGGACATAGGTTTATATAAAGTTTTTTTCGTATTTTCTGTTGTAGAATCGCTCCGTAAAGTTTGTCGGTTAAGTTACTGGACACCCTGTATGTATGTAGGTAATTTGATTGAAATTGATGAAAATTTTGATGTCTATTGGTGCCTAAACGGTGAGGTTTATCGACTTTAATAAAGAGTATCTTATTTTTAAGTTTGTGATTGTCTATAAAATGGCGCTCCCAGCTTTGGCGATATCTGTCAAAATAAAAAGTTATGATGTAAATAAATTTTATGTTTTAGGTAAAGCGCCCCTCTGGCGGTATTTAAAAAAGTACTTTTATCTTAAAATTTTAGAACCTGCAAAGCTCGATTTGTGTTCCAAATATCAACTGGATTGCTTACAAAATAAATGCAATATGGCGAAAAAATCAAAAATAGAAATTGAAATTTGACGGCTTGTAACTCGAAAACGAAATGACATTTTGAAAAAAATATATGAAGCTCTACCCTTATTTTGTCAATTAGAGATCACCCTCTTAAGTTTCGTAATCAATTTTTGATTCACCCTGTATAGTGCACTTCACTAATAATACTTTTAAAACCTTTTAAGGGGGTTCCTACCACGAATAATTATACCGCCGTATATGGAAGCGGACGCTTTAACCAACCTGTCAATGTCAAATGTTTCGGGTGTCGGAGTGGGCACAAGACACTTTGTTTATGAAACAGGCTTACCACAATGTTTTTGCATGCAATTTTAACCCTTGTCCCAAAAATCGTTAAGTTATACCGGGTTACAGTCACGAAACGATAAGACCCGATTAACATGTTTTGGGTATCGAATTGGGGGTTTCGTAACTGTAACCCTTAATATTTCGGCACAGTGTTTAAAATTCGCATCTTACTATTATGGTAAAGCTTATCTGACAAAAAAAGTGACGCGTTTACCGCAGACCGACACCCGAAACATTGAGACATTGACAGAGCTGGGTTGAAGCGCTGGTTCCATATATATGATATATATATATATAGTTTTATCTTTTATGACATCTCACGAAGGCTTAGTGCCAAGAATAACCAGTGTACCGTCTTGAGTGCCGGGTTACTGGATGTTGAACCCATTATGGTCGTTATTCCGTCAACGCTTAATCCAATCTATTCTGAAACATGCAATTTTTGTATGTCACAGCACCTTTTAGATCAACAGCGGTAGTGCCACCACGAACGTTGTTTGTAAATAACTGCACTACCTAGGAATTCGGCAGAATACTACACAGTGGTTTGCCATTGCCAACTGTGGAGTGACGAGCAATGAAAATCCGATGTCCGACTCCGAGATTCGAACCCAGATCGCTGCGGTGGAGACACGTTAGCCCCTGCACCACTGCTCGCCAATATGGCGGTATTGTCATTCGTGGTAGACTTTAAAAAAAACCTATAAATTTTACTGGCCCAGGAATTATAATGTTTAGAATGGCATTCTTTAAAGTTGTCCCAATTTGATTGAACAACCCGCTCCCAGCGTTGCTTCTACTTTTCAAAACAGTCCTGGAAGTCATTTTGGAATGGCCATGGAGTACTCCAGTTGCATTATCTTTTATTTTCGTTATCGTCTGTCAATGGTCAAGTCAAGATTTTACGAAGATTGACGATGCACTACAATTTTATGTAAAAACTGCTGCACAAGATCTAATTGTTCAGTCATTTTTAACAATAATAATCCGCCGAACGGAACAAAATGTTTTTAATGCTGCGTCCAGACTTGCAACAATTAGCCGCGCCGAATAGCGCGCCACATAGCGCGCACATGGAGGTGAACGGAATTCACGTCGTTTCAAGGGCTTGGGGAATGATTCCACGGTGATTTAGAACTTGTCGATTTTTGCATTAAAGGAGCGCGCAATTAGATTGGTTTGTTTGGACCGATGTTTGGCGAATTGTTGCAGAAGTCTGGACGCGGCCTAACAACAAACACGCTGCCAATAAACGGCTAGTTTTCTAGACACCTACGAAGGACTAGTCGATAGAATTGTGAAACTTTTTCTTGATGATTGTGCCACGCAAAGGTCGCTGGAACACTTCGACGCGAAGATAGCAAGTCGAACACTTTTCGGACACACCTCGTATAATATATTTATTAATAATTGGGCAATTTTAATTAAATATACCAGGAGTTAAGTTTTGAATGTAATACCCTTTCCCTTCCCATTTTTATCGTTATAAAATAAATAAAAACATATATTAGTTGTTGTTTGATCATACAGTACATCGATGGATGAACTTTAAGCCGACTACTCATTACGCGGTACTTGGCGAGTAAGTTGACTCGGAATATATGTACTTGGCAAGTATTTGTCGAGTTCCAAGTAAGCTATCTACGCGCGCTCGTGGCTGCTCCGGTTGTATCGGCAAGCGTCAATCTCCGGAGTTAAGCAGTGAAGTGCGCGCCCATAACTTGGATGGGTAACCGGCGGCACACGGTGTTCTGCTGCTCGAGGATGCGGACCGAGCAACAACCATCCAAGTTATGGAATGAATGGTGTGTGAATGGGAAGGAGTAGGGGTCAAGGTACAATAAGCCTTCAGGCTGCAGTGCACCACCTAGGGGGCGGTCGTCGGCTTGGGTGGGATGACCCCGAAAGGGTGAAAAAAAAGCTATCTACATTACGCGTCTACTTATAGAATTGCGAGTTTTTGAAAAGTACAAGTAACAAACAACAAGTAGTTTTTAAAGATGGACGAAAGTGAAACGACAGTTTTAGCTGCTTTAGTAACAATCAGTTGTGGTTATATTTTTATTTAAAAATAGAAAAAGAAGTGCAAACGTAGAAGGTGGTGGGTTACATCTTTTAACAATAGTTAAGATAGGTAGTTATTTTTCTTTTTCGTATATAAAGTGGGGCAGCTACCTGTCCCACTCAACTAGCGCCAGCTCTTTGCATATGGAAACGTGTGGAAACGTGTTAGATCGTTTGGCGCCAGTTGCCTTGTGGCACAAAGCAATACACCATCAGTAAAAGTTTAAGACGGGTGTACTCATTGCTGCCTTTGGTGCCGCGAATAACGGTCAGTCTAATTTTTGCCAATACTAAAATAAAAGCACCATCAAATAGCTAGTACCCAATATAATACCACTACTGCTAATTACGCCAGAAAATGTTCGAAATCCTCGAAAAAAAACGTGTAAAGATACCACAGCTTAACAACGTGCCGCCTAACAATATTCGACTTAAAATATTAAAACGCAAATACTGATATAATATGCCAATCGGACTTTAATATTTATACCCTGCGACCCTTCAATTTGACTTGCCAAGTAACGCGTAATGTAGCGCAGGTAAGTGCAAGTAACTTGCCAAGTCTAAACGAGTCGTCGTATATACACTACTTGCTACTTACCAAGTACTTGGCAAGTACCGCGTAGTAAGTAGCCGGCTTTAGGTATAAAAAGTGTTTACTATGCATATTAGTTATGGTAAAATAGAAATTTTATTATCGCAGATCAAGTTAAATTACGAAATTGGCCTTTTATGTTTTATCGCTACATAATTTTGAAAATCACTTATATTATTGTAATTAGTTTATAATAATAGAAGTGGCCGATAATGATAATCGACTTTAAAATAAAGCTCTTATACTCTAAGACTGTTAAAAATAAAGTTGGTATTTTACATACGTATGTCTGTAATATTAATGGAACTATAATAAATTTACATATATTATTCTATTAGATATTTAAGTGAAGGATTTTTAGAATTTCCTTAAAGAAAAATTATTATATATTATATTATATATTTATTGCCTAATTTTGTAGCTTCCAAATCAGTAATGCAATTCTTGATTTGACAGTTACTGCACATTATTAAATTTATTTTAGGTCCCAGAACAATTTATCTTTAGTTTAAGTATTATATTTATGATTTAAATTTAAAGCTAAAAATACGGTAAAAAACAGGAATACTATACGTGATGCATATTTTTTTAATATATATCTTTTTTCGAAGTAATGAATTTATAAAAATTATGTTTAATAAATTGAAGGAGGGAAAAAAGTTTTATTTTGCAGACCAGATAGTTTTTATGGACAGCACGTTGATTAGGAAAAAAAATACTGGTTCTCTATTTGTTTTTACTCTGTGTACGAAATATCTTTATAAGTTTTTACCAAATGGAATAAAACTAAAACTTTTTAGTTGTTAATTCTACGGAAAAAAGGCCTACTGCTAAAAGAATAATTAAAGGGCTTTTGCAGAAACAACCACAATGTCATTTTTAACATAGTGCCAATGTCAAGTTTTTTTTTCCAAGTTTACTAAACAAAACCGAATGCTTACAGAACCTTTGAATATATCTGTAAATGAGAAAGATACAACTATATTTGCAAAGATATTACAAAAAATATATACAAACCATATTAAAAACTTGACATTGGCTGTTTTGAAAAAAAACCTTTCAATTGTTTACAATCACATTTTTATGTTAGATGAAATTTTTAGAAAGAGGCTCTTTTCTTCGTAAAGTTATTAATTAAAAGGTTCTCACTTCCAAAGACACGTTGTAATTTTCATTCATAAAAAGGTGTTTTCAATAATATTATGCATTACTTTTTCTGTCCAGTGTTGATCTCGGCAGATTACTTTTTATATAATTCGTAAAAAATAAAAGTGGACTCCTGACTCACGTTATGTATAAAAAAACTTTAATTAATAAAGAAAATTGGTACCTAGTTTTGCTCAAATTATCGTATGTGTAATTAATACTAGGAGGTAATGCATAATTTATTTATTTATATCTTGTAATTGTTTGTATTCAAACATTGGTAAGTTGTTTTCAGTACACTATTATTACATGTCGTGCTGTGTAAATCTGTAATTACAGAGTAAACATGATTGAGTTATTATCTGTCGCCAGTTTTAAATAATTAAATTAATATTTAGTAGTTTTCACCGTTTAGTTGATGTATAATCAGGAATATCGTAATTTGTAAAACTAAAAGGATTAAAATGTATACGAATTAAATTCAATTAAAATATTATTCAGATATATGTCTTTAGCAACATTATAAGAGGAGCTTGCGTGCAAACTGTACAAATTGTGTTCAAATTCAATTTTAAGTAACTTTTTGGTTTTTTGATTGATTTTAATTAACTTTTGGTCTAGTTGTAGGTCAGGAAAAAATTAATTCCGTAATGCAGTGTAACTATTTGGATCAAGAATCTTTTTTTGCTCTTTAAAATTATTTCACATCAAAATCAGTTCGGTTTAAAAAGTAGTGCCTCTTTACATATAGAAATCTTACGTGGGATGGAGGATGGGGTTGGGGGTTAAAGCAAATCTATCTCACCAAATCATACCCAGGGGAAGGGGGTTAAAGAATTTAAAAAACACCTTACGGAACGTCCCCTTAGCAATAGTGCCAACCCCTGTGTGTCAGAAAACTACTATAAGAATACTACACTAAATAAGTCCATCTCCAATTATCTCCAATCCTCCGAAGATATACCATCCATATCTAAAAAAGATATAACTTCTAATATACCTATGCAATTGGGCTTAGTGCTTACAGCTTAAAGCTGTAGAAATGATGGAAAATTTAAAATAATTTTAACCTAACTAACTCTGACGTAAAACTTAAATTAGTTTAAATTTATTGATGTTTCTATATTTTCCCATGAAGCATAATAAGCGCATTGTGTTCATTTTCAAAATATTATAAAACTTATTCATTTTAGAATTTAGAAAAGGTGTAACCAAAAAAAAAAAAAACAAGAACTCCGATACTCATCTCTTTCTTAATAGCTTTACGGCATTTTTTAAAATAGATAAGGCCGCTTGACCATGGACTATTTAATACAGTTGGTTCATAATTTCTTATTTTTATCTTAAACCGAAACTAATGACTAATGTAAAACAAAATTTGACATTAATACACAAAAATATTTCACCACAACTCTATTGACGAATCTGTATGATCTTTATAAGCTTTTGTGTACCTTAGTTTCGAAATGCAAGACATACGAACTCAAACTAACATGTATTTGATCATGACATTATCTCTCTTTTAAACCGCAGTTTTTTTGTCTAATGACATACTTTTTGGATTTTTAAAGTAAGTAAAGGTGAATATGATGCAAGTTTTGTATTATTGTTATGTCATGATCATTGAGCTTTTATTGTAAGTACACTAATCCCGTAATTATTGACATAAAAATGACACCTAAAATTATTTAATGATGGGCAGGTCGAGTAATATAACAATCGTGTTATTAAATTAACGAAATTCTATTTTTATGGTACAGGATCGTAATATTAATGTTTAATTTTTAAAAGCTTTATTGTGGAGTTGGTAAAAGAAAATAAGCTTGATTGTTGTTAAAAATAATTGTGATACTGGTATGTTATTTAATTGTAACAAATGGGGTCGATTAGCTCAAAATAATCCTTACCCCACTTGAAAATAGGATTATCTTTGGGAGTACACTATATAAGTTAATCTGATCAATTTCCAAAATGTTATTACCTTAAACAAAAGTTACTTTTTATGGGCGAAAACATGTGATGGCGCGCTTGGGTACCAGTCACCACCCGTCGTCATCGAATGCACACGCGTGGGCTCTCAACAGACTATCCACATTATCGAACATAATTGATCAACGCATTGTCTGGGTTTCCCGTTTGAAGTACAGAAGCCACTATAGCTTTTAAATATGAATGCTCGCAAACGTACCGATTTATTTACTGCACAAGACCGTAAAAATCCCAAAAAATGCTTTTAGCCACTGCAGCTTTAGAAGTTAGAAGTTTTCTTCCCTCTAGATACACTGAGAAATCACGGATGCTTTATGCCACAATAATAAGATTTAACCTAATACATCTATATCCTAAATTTGATAATAAGGAAAATACAGGGTGCCAAATAAATATATATATATATATATATATATATATATATATATATATATATATATATATATATATATATATATATATATATTTTTTTTTTTAATTTATTGCCATAGTTCTTAATACTGTTTAAATACTGTAACAAATCTCGGTTTCTATCGGTTTCTAGAGAATTGTTGACATAAACAATTTAAATAGGATGTTAATTTTTATGTATAGAGTGTTACCACACCATCTTAAATTTAACACCGCACATTTTTGTGATTCTCTGTATATACCATTTTAGTAACTCAGATAAACATTGTATGATTTCTACAAACTAAGGCATACTTTGTAAGAATCCCTGTGAGTACCCGTTTTCGAGATATTTGCTTTAAAATTGTTTAGTTTAACTAAAAAATAGTTTTAATTAGAGCGTAATAGCTAGAACTACATTATGAACTAATGAATATATGTATTCATCCATATACTTTTGGTTTTCTAAACAACTTAGAAGTAAATAAATATCTCGAAAACGGTTGCTCAGAGCGACTCTTAAAAGGTATACCTTTTTTGGTAGAATGCATGGGAGAGTTTTTATTTACTAGATGATACATCGGTGAAGAGCAAAAAACTTGCGACATTTCAAAAAAAAAAAAAAAGTGTAGGTGAATCACTCTAGTGAACACATACAAACTGACATCAGATTGTAATAGTTCATGTTAAAAAACTTATGAATACCCAGTTTTATTAAAAATAATAAAAAATATACGTTTTTTTATTGTCACCTTAAACAGTATTTTTGATATACAGGCTGAATTTTTTTAAAATTGACAATAGCTTTATTTTCTAAACCACGTCAAAAAATAAAAAGTACCGTTTCTATATAATCTGAGGGGAATATAAATGACATATTTTTCGAAACACCTCTATCAACCTCTTAAGCTGCACCCCCAGTCACTTAAAAATCCTAAATGGCACCCCTTGTGTGGCACCTCTCTGAAAGCTTATGAAAAAAATGTTGGGGTAAAATCAAATACTACCCTTAAATTTTAGGAAAATCATACCTTATTATTAATAGAGAATACCAGAAAATCTCCAATTAAATTAATATAAAATTAATTAAAATTTAAAAATAAATTAAAATTAAAGTCCCTGTACCCGCCCCCTTAAAAAGTTCTGGTAAGTTTTGGTTAGTTCCCTTCCTGAATTTTGTCAAGAAAAAAGTAATAGCAACTGGTCTTCGGTGTTAAGCGCTTGTGCAACCAAACTAACCAGAACTTCTTTTAGGAGCGGGTTAGCTCTACAGGGAGTAATATTTTAATTTATTATTAGTTTTTAATTAATTTTTCATTAATTTAAGGGGACATTTTTTGGTATTATTTATGAATAATAAATTATAATTTTTCTAAAATTTAAGGGTAGTTGGTTGATTTTACCCCAACTTTTTATGACTAACGAAAAGCATTTTTTTAGCTTTCCAGAAAGGTGCTACATAAGGAGTGTGAGAGGTGTTTAGAAAAATCATCGTCATTTGTATTCCCCTCAGGTTTAATAGAAACGGTATTTCTCTATTTTTTGATATTTGCTTTGGTTTAGAAAATGTAGCCATTGTAAGTTTTTAAAAACTCACCCCGTATTTAAAAAAATGTCAATTTTTTTGGCCTAGTGTTATGTAGATACTATCTTCTAGTTAATGTTAGGGGTTTTATATTAAGTTTTTTTTGTAAATTAGTTTCTTCTTAGTGCACCAGTTTTTGACGGTGTTGAGAAGTAAGTCATTAGTTGTTTTGATTTTATAAGTCAAAAGGTTTTATGTTTTTCTAGGGCTCTGTCTTAATCTAGAGATCTGTATTAGCCTTTTGTAGAACCCTGTCTATCATAAATGATTTTACTTTCGACTAAAGAATTTATTATTTTGTAGTATAGAAAGCTAGGAATTTAAAAGTGTGTAGCTATAATTATTTTAGATAAAATACTTTAAAAATTTTGGCTACGTTCTTGTAAACCTAAACTTAGGAAACAATAAGACTACTTAATAATAAAAATAAATAAGGTAAAAGGTCAACGGAAAAGAGATCCAAACATACATTTCCAAAAAGTCACTGCAAAAAGTGGTGTTGGCTAAATTAGTAATAGTAAAATAAAAAACACTAAAAAACATTTAAAACAAGCTACAATATTTAATAATTTTTCATTACAAAGAGTTTGTATTACAGTAATAAAAGGTCAAACAATGAATTATAATTATATACCTCAAAATAGAATTATAATAAAATTTAAGATAATAACAGAATAATTCACTTCAGAGTAAAAAGCGTAGGGTGCATTTTACTATTTTTTCATAACTTTTCCCTCATAGATATTTACAAATGAAATAATTATAACATTTATAATATATTAAGCACCCCACGCTTTTATTCTGAAGTGAATTATTCCGTTATTATCTTAAATTTTATTATAATTCTATTTTGAGGTATATAATCATGATTCATTGTTTGACCTTTTATTACTGTAATACAAACTCTTTGTAATGAAAAATTATTTTCTAATTTTTAGTTCGGTTGCATATAAAAGCGTGTTTTTTTAAGCTATTATTTATTTTTCATTTTTTAGTTCGATATATCAATTAGTTTTCTGCGGACATGTGATATTGAAATGTTTCACGAACTATTTCGTAATCTAATCATTTCATTTAAAGCTTCACTGTTGCATGGGGTTTCAGAACGCAACTACTCCGAACAAGTTTCTGTCAGCCCTATGCTGAGAGTACGTCCGAAACTGCACGCATGCGCAGATCGCGCACTAGCTCTTTCTCTGTTACTCTCCTACAGAAAATCTATAAAGGAATTTATTTATTCTGGCGATCCTAATCAGGATAACGGGATACTGTTTGCAGATTATTGCATTGTCATAGGTCCTTGATACGTGTGCAAAGTTTCAAAGAAATCGAATCGCTGGAAGTTGGTGAAAATTAAGCTTAAAGATTCCGTTACATATATACATACATACATACATACATACAACCCAAGCAAATAAAAGCGTGTTAAAAACCCTAACATTCAGTTTTTCCTAAATACTGACCTGATATAAGAAGTTGGGGGCGGACATTTAAACTACCGAGTGTTCCAATTTGTAATAACACCAATGCTACTACTAATCAAATAAATATACACCTTTCACTTAAATTGGGTAATTAGTTTTATTAATATTTGCCACTAACAAAATTTTGTCTAAGCCAACCTTCATGATCAACTGGAGCAATGAAAAAGTAGGTACCATTAGTTATTGATAATGTAACACTATTGCAATAATCTGTATTTGTTTAACGGCTGTAATAGATGTTTTAAAAATTAGTTTACAGGCATTTAATGGGTACTGACTTAATAATCTTTTAATTAAATCAGACTACTTGGTTGTGAAAATAATTGCTATGTGTTTGAATCACTCCTAGATGAGTGCCAATAGCTGACCCGTTTTTTTGATTAAGTACGTCTTAAGTAGGGTCAGCGCGTTTAGTAAAGAGGCCACCGACGTCATCATTTTCTGCGCAAAATCTCTTCTTATTCCCTCATACCGTATTTAAAATGTTTATTAATTTTTTTAAATCAAATCTTTAAAATGCCTACTTCCTAGTTAACGATACGAAGCCCTTGAAACCTCGATTGAAAAAGAGTTACAGAAGATTTCGTTTAGATAATAATGACGTCGGTGGCTTCTTTACTAAACGTGCGGACTTTACCTTAATTGATTAATTTTACAGCGTACTGCCGGCAGCACAAAGACGACACACTTGAGTACGCCACTAAGCTAATAATATGAGCATTTAATGTACTTCTAGCAGGACTTATTTTTACATACAATTGTAGAGAAAATGTTAAGCTTTCAGCGCATTTTTTAATCAAGACTGTACGTTAATATCACATCTCAGAGATGGTTAAAAAGGCTAAAATCATGATCTATCTCATACAGAAGGCCTTTAATGATCACTCAATTGAAATGATTACAAAGCTTTATAAATCGTATATAAGACCAAAATTGGAGTATGCTCAGTGTATATGGAGTCCATATTATATAAAAGACATAGAGCTTATAGAAAGGGTACAGAGACGGGTTACAAAAATACCCCCAGAATTGAAGAACTTAGATTATATTACCCGACTTAGTAGAATGAGGCTACCAAACTTGAGAGAGAGAGAAGACTAAGAGGTGATCTGATTGAAGTTTTTAAAATCACAGGCGGTTATTACACCTGTGATTTGGACTTGTTTCATCTGAGTATTACCAGGGATTTGAGAGGTCACTCCAAAAAGCTAGAAAAGAGAGATGCAACAAACTACAAACACGAATCGGGTGGTGTATGTATGGAATGGCTTACAGGAAGATACTGTTGCATCTCTGAATATCAATCAATTTAAAAATAAAGTGGATCGGGATTTGAAAGTAATGGAATCGGTATTGGTGCATTATCCAATGTGATCAAAGTTAAATAATGAATATCTGTGATAGACCTGTGATGAAAGAATAATTATTAATCAATAAATGATAAACTGTGATATAATTTTTAAAATTAAAAACGACCTGTGATATTAAAGTGTGTTAAACAAAACCAAAGACCTAAAAGGAAAATCTGAGCAGTCCCATCGGCAGTGCCGCTTATCTGCTCTTTAATAATAATAATAATAATAATAATAATATTTAAGAAAAATAGACACGTTTAAACTTGGTTTATGAGTGTCTTGAAAATGTTGCAAAAGGGTGAGCGCGTCACTGTTCCGGTCCACTATTTCGACAACAAAGGCGATAATTCATGGAGTTAAAAAAAGGGCTAAGTAAAGTTATGTTTATTTTTTTATTTGCCTGTAAAACAGCAAAACCTATAAAAATTTAAAATATTTTATTTAGTGATTGCATATTGTTACAAAGCTAGCTTCAGCAAATGTTTTTAAAGTTTTCTTTCTGCTATTAAAGATGCTTCCACATTTAATTCATTCTAAAAGCGATGCCGCCAAGCACACAAAAAATGATAAAGTAAAGATAGCCTTTTGTGAACAATGATTTATTGCAGCAAAAAATATTTAACCCGACGAGTATCTAGTACCACGCCACGTACCACCGGTTTTATAGTAGGAGAGAGGCGAAATAAGAGAATGTTTTTTAAGTAGGTAATACGAGTTTTAGCAATGTATTTTTATTATTTATCTAAAAATATATAATCAGGCTCTGTCCGAGGCTATGTGCATTCGAAAAGGGTTGTTTACTTTATTATTTTTTGTGTACTTTGCGGTATCGCTTTCAGAATGAATTAAATGTGGACCCATTTATACCAAAGCTTTTAAACCAAGAGTTCAGAGACTGATAGATTTGGAATTACATTTTTTTTTTGAGTTTTTCTTTCAAACAAATTTAAGTTTTTGCAAATTAAATATTTTTCAAAAAGTCGTAAAAGCAAAAAAGTAAACTTTTATCTGGCTTAATCAAAGATAGTCTACAAATGTTTATCAGAATTAGGTACTATTTCTTACTTTACTTACTTGTTATATTGTAATTATTTTTAAAACAATAATGCCTCCGCTATATTTTCTATAAATTTACAAAAATTGCCTTTAAATTTTAAAAGGGCAATTAAATGAAATTTTCTTAACAACGGTTGGCTAACGATATAGTAGGTCAAGTTTTTAATGTGAACTTAAAATTGAATTATTTTATAAACTAAAAGACATTCTTTCTGACAGCAAGATGCTTCCAGAAGTACCTATAAACGTCCTGCTAGACATATGGATTCATTTGAGGAACTATGTCCCGCTAGCAGGACGAAGGCTTTGTACAAAAGTACTGCTGGAAGCGCTTCCAGGAGGACTTCAGTCTGTACAATCTATCAATAATCTAAAATTGGACAAATAAAATTAAACAAATTTTAGGATTTTTTGCATTTTTAATATTGATAGTTTAAGAAATATCCCTTATTTTTTTTCAGCGACTACTATTTGCAGTAAGAATAGTACAAGAGTTCCGCCCCCTCTTTATGTTTTGAGTAGTCATGAAGCATCTTGTTTTAAAGGCATTTCGATTCTCTACTTATCACCGTTTTTTAAAAATCAGTCCAGTTGTTCTAGAATAAAAAGCGTTTAAAGTTTAGCTCCAATAAGTACAGGGTGTTCGGATTTCATTGCAAGTGCAAGGTATATTGGTAATAATTAGAGATTTTGTGGTTTTCGCGAACCGTGTTTTTGGGTCAGTAATGAAATGGACTTCATGATCAGAACCCTTTTAAACTTTTTAAGGGGGTTTATTTTGACGAATCTGGCATAATTATTTATACCGCCATTTTTAGATGCGGTGCTTTAACCCAGCTTGTTAATGTTAAATGTTTCGGGTGTCGGACTGGGCGAAGGCGTCACTTTCATGTTTTGACATTTAATGTCAAAGTTTTCAGATTTTCAGAATATCCCAAAAAAACAGAAAAATAGTGAATTTTAAAACCTTAATAATGGTAAGTTTTTATTTTTATTACATTTATCTTGACAACGGTGGCAGATTTGCCACCGAAACGTCGATTTTTAATTATCTTTTTACTTGTTTAATATTTTTTGGTTTTTAGTACTTTTAATTTTATTTTGGCGTGTACCCAAATAAATATCATCTGTCACTTTTTTGTCGGACAAGTATACCACAAAATTATATATGCAATTTTTTAAATTGTTCCAAAATCGGTTAAGGTAACAGTAATAAAACTATAAGGCTTAAACACATGTTTTAGGTATCGAACTAGACGACTTTTGGAAAAATGTTTCAAAATTGCATGTAAAAAATTGGGGTTAACTTGTTTGACAAAAACAAAATGACGCGTTCGTCCATTCCGACACCCGAAACATATGACATTGACAAGCTGGATTAAGGCGCTGCTTTCATATATGGCGGTATGAATATTCGTTTTAAAAGAATTATTTATATGAAGTCCACTTCGTTACTGACTCAGGCACTTTCAGGCAAACAGACAACAAATTGGAAGTCTCAGTCGAAATAGGACTACAAAAAGAGCTACTGGCATGCATTTCTGTATAGCCCACCTGAAGAAGCCGAAAACTTTCCAAGCCTTTTAATTCCTAATAAAACTCAATATTTTAAAAAGTTCTCTGTAAATCTCTTACATGTTCTAACAACGCCCATAGGTTTTTAAGCTTAGGGATTTTAAGGATTCCCCCAAGATAAAAAAAATACCAAAAGTAAGCCAATATAGAGATATATGTTTTTGATTACCTAGGACTATAGTTGCTACAACTTGCAGTGAGGATAGTAAAAGAGTTTCCCTTCTCTTTATCTTTTAAATGAGGCAAGATATTGAGATCGGGTAAAATTTGGATAAAAGGGTTTTACTTAAACTACTCCTTGGCATGAAAATAATTTCGGCCACGTGACCTAGTGCCAAGGGGGCACTAGTAGTTTCTTAAATGGAAGAACTGACATGTAGCAAATCGTTTTAAAGCCCTTTCGATTCTCTATCCATCATCGTTTTATTTTATTTAAATTAGTCTGATTATTCTAGAGTTACAAGCTTTTAAAGTTTAGCTTCAATTTGTACAGGGTGTCCGCAGTTCGTTGCAATTGCAGGGTACCTTGGTTATTATTAGAGAGAGAACGAGAGACTTGCGGTTTTCGCATACCACCATTAATGGACGCGGTGCTTTAACCCAGTCTGTCAATCTAAAATGTTGCGGGTGTCGGACTGAGCGAATGCGTCATTTTTTAATCGAAAAAGTTTGCACAATGTTTTATATGCAGCTTTTAAACATTGTACCAAAAATAATAGTTACAGTCATGAAACCATAAGGCTTAAACACATGTTTCGGGTATCGGACTAGGCCGGATTCGCAACTGTAACAATTACGATTTTTGACAGAATCTTTCAAAATTGAATGTTAAACATTGCGGTAAACTTGTTCGGCAAAAAAGTGACGCGTTCGCCCAGTCAGACACCCGATACTTTTGACATTGACAGACTGGGTTAAAGCACCGCTTCGATTATAACGGTATGAATTTTCATGGTAGCCTTATCAAAAATTACCTCTTCCCCAAAAATAGGTTTTAAAAAGGATTTTATTACAAAGCCCTATTTCATTATTGGCTCATGCACTATCAGACAGACAGACAACAAACTGGAGCTCTCAGTCGAAATAGGACTACAAAAAGTGCTACTGTCATGCATTTCTATACATATAAATTTCCTTCAACTACCCTACATTAATTTAGCAGACAGTCTTGTTTTCGTGACGCCAACTACCGAAAAATACTATACCCAAAGTATAGTTAATACTTATAATAGCTTATTTTGTTTAAACTCTGAAGGTAAAACGGAAATGTTAGACGTCTACTCGCAAATTTCTATCTATAGAAGCCTAAAACTTTACAAGCCATTCAATTCCAAATAAAACTCAATTTTTAAAAAGATTTGCATAAATCAGTTACATGTTCTAACAACACCCATTTGTTCTTAAGGTTAAGGATTTTAAGAATTGTTCCTCAGATAAAAAAAAAAACAAAAGTAAGCCAATATTGAGATCTGTGTCTCCAAAAATAAGTTACAAAAGCAAACATGTATGAGAGATAAGAAATTAGGGCACCGACTCGTTAACATACTCCAATATCTTAAGTCCATTCTATTATTCAACCTGTATGACCAGTCCACCTTACAAACAATAGCCGTATAGTCACGATAATTAGTCAATAAATTGTAACACTTAAATTAAAACTTCACCCACGATTCGAAAGTATTTTTCGATTTGAAAATTGACCACTGTCCTAATCTAATGAACCGTTTTGTTTCTTTTTATCAGTCGTTCAATCTTGCTATGAAAGTATAACAAAAAATTATACTATGTAGACTGGATTTGGCAATGACGATATTTTATTTATTTGTCCTTTGTTATTTGAAAGGTTTTATAGTAAAATATGTCTGTCGATCTGGTAGTTGTCATGATAAAAGTCGTTAGTTAATGAAACAGCTTTCAGTTATTTATTTACATAATAATAGTTACATTTGACATAGGCACTAATCGTATAAATTTTTATTTGGTTTGAGTTTGTAAAAAAAAATAGCAGATATTTCTTTAGCGGGTCATTGGCTACTAACTACATAATGTAATATAATTCTGACATTGTAAGAGTCGAAAAAATATAATGATAAGTAATTTATTACTTTTTATTGTGAGAACTACTATTTGGTAGGCCATCTATTTAGTATATTTTAGATCATATCTACTTACTTAGCTAGCCACATAGCCGAAACAATAAAAGTTATGCTGTTTTTTAAATCAAGTAAGTAACTATGTGTCTAAAATAAACTAAGTTGCTGACATACTTATCATATTGTTCCATAAAAAAATTCGTGTTCCATAAAAAAATCGTAGTGTAACTTTAAAATGAAATTTAATGAAAACAATATAGGTTCGCCACTGAATTCTACGTAAAAATCCCTAAAACTTTTCTATTTATGCTTTTTGCTATCTTCAATATCAATTGAATTACAAGTGCTCTTTTAAAAATCGAAATCGATATTGTCCAATCAAATTTGTTCTATCTCTTTAATTTTCGCTATATCCTGCAAGGTCAACGAAAATGCGACACACTGTACAGTGTACAGAGACAAAGATATTTCGTGTATAAATAGAATTGAGACACCCTGTATTTTTTAAGAATTTGGAAGATTTCAAGAAAACTAAATAGTGTTTTATAACATATCATTAGACTGGTCTGAGACGTTTTTGAGGTCAAAGTTTTGTTGGGTAAATTACTATCACTTTTGCATGCTGAATTCAAGAAATATAAAATTTTGGTAAAACAGGTCTCATTATCTAGTAAAACATAGAATTAATTTGTCAATAAGCAAAATTAAAGAAAATTTTGCCATTATTGGCAACGTCGCGTGAACGTTGTGCCAAGTTTTCTGTGATTGTGCTTTATTTAAATGTTTAAACTCCCTCGGTGCACGCAAGGTGGCCTCAGGAGCGTCAGTCACTTTTGAGCTTTCCAAGTAGTAAGTGTTTGTAATTTATCTGAGTGCGACCGTTAGCTACTGATTTTATAAGGAACAGAAAAAATGTAAAATCAACCCAGACAGGTTCTGTCACATATATGGAAGTTACTTTACCTAATCGTAGGTCTAACATCACAAATTTTGTGAAAATAATGTACCTAGCCTACTTTGGATTCAAATAGTCCCTGTGCCAGTAATAAAATGGACTTCATGATAGGAACATTTTTAATAAATAATAGTTTAAAAAAACTAAAAAACACGCTTTTATATGCAACCAGACTAAAAATTAGAAAATAATTTTTCATTACAAAGAGTTTGTCACTTCAGAGTAAAAAGCGTGGGGTGCATTTTACTATTTTTTCATAACTTTTCCCTCATAGATATTTGCAAATAGAATAATTATAACATTTAATATATTAAGCACCCCACGCTTTTATTCTGAAGTGACAAACTCTTTGTAATGAAAAATTATTTTCTAATTTTTAGTTCGGTTGCATATAAAAGCGTGTTTTTTAGGTTTTTAAACTATTATTTATTTTTCATTTTTAGTTCGATATGCATGTATGTATGTATGTATGTAAAAATGCTCCAGTTTATTCACTAAAAAATTCCTTCGCCATTTTGTCAAGAGTAGTATTAGGACACAGATGATCTGTAAAGGAATTTATTTATCCTGTCGGTCCTAATCAGGATAACGGGATACTGTTTTTAAATTATTGCATTGTCATCGGTCCTTGATACGTGTGCAAAGTTTCAAAGAAATTGAATCGCTGGGAGTTGGTAAAAATTAGGCTCAAAGATTCCGTTACATAGATAGATAGATAGATAGATAGATAGATAGATAGATAGATAGATAGATACAACCCAAGCTAATAAAATCGTGTTAAAAGGACTGCCTTAGACGAGTCAACTACGAATATTCATACCGCCATATATGAAAGCGGCGGTTTAACCCAGCCTGTCAATGTCAAATGTTTGTGTCGGACTAGGCGAAATGCGTCACTTTTCTTATCCGACAAGTTTACCACAACGTTTTATATGCATTTTTAAACATTGTGCCAAAAATGGTTACGGTTACTTACAGTCATGAAACCATAAGGCTCAAACACATGTTTTGGGTATCGGACTAGGCGGGTTTTGTGACTGTACAATAAAGATTTTTGGCACAATGTTTAAAAATTTCATGTAAAATATTGTAGTAAACTTGTACGACAAAAAAAGTAACGCGTTGGCCTAATCTGACTCCCGAAACATTTGACATTTACAGGCTGGGTTGAAGCGCCGCTTCCATATGTGGCGGTATGAATATTTGTGGTAGACTTGTCAAAAGGAACCCCCAAAAAAGGTTTTAAAAGTGTTATTATCATGAAGTCCATTTTATTACTGGCCCAGGAACTAAAATTTAGTGATCAAGACGAGGAAGGTTCTTTTAAGGATTTATTTAATGGTAATATTGGTAATACTATACAGGGTAGGACAAAAAGAATATTATTTTTGTAATGACGCACCCTGTATATTGTATCACTATTGAAAAGATATCTAAAAGACCTTAAAGAAAATGTCACATGAGGTATATCTACCTTTATTAGTTTTTAAGATATGGTCATTTAAAACATGTATTCGGGTAATTTTTAAAGTACCGCCATTTTTTGGGAGGTAAAGGTAATCACTTTATATTCTGGGGTTATAAAGAACTTGTCAGGAGCTTTAAAATGATGTGCCACAAGACCCCCTTTCCATTTACTTTTTCTTTTCAATATGGCGCCCAGAAGTCAGTTTGACATTTATATCTGTCATTTCTTGTCTAAAATTTGGTTTATGTTGTGTTACTAAAGTCCTCAAATTTTCATGAAAATTAACTAAACAATTTAAAAGTTAGAAGGGGGTCCTGACTTTAGACTAGCACTGTAGTTTTAAGTTTTAAGCTGGTCAAATTTAATTTGTACCAAATATTTAGGGTCATATAGCTTACGTTCTAAAACTTTTGAAAATATACGGATAGCAAAAAAACTTGACCTGTTATAGAAAAATGGGCCACATTTATTAAATCAGCACATATTAATTACCCGAAAACGGTTACCCAACCTTTGACCTCAGACAAAAAAAAATAAAGCGCATACCAGTGTTATACAGGCTGTTACAAATTCGGAACACCATTGGGATCTCGGACACGGTAAGAGGTACAGGGTTGGTTAAATTAGGGCAAAGTTGCGCGTTTTAATGCTTAATAATACTATGTCTTAAAATTTAACAATTCGTAGCCGTTCCGGAATTATCCGGATAAAAACGAAATTTTGCGAAATAGTTTTTACTTTTTCCTCGGTTTATTTAAAAAGATATTTTAAAAGTAATGACACATTAACATTGCGACTTTTTCTGTTCTATAAAATGATGTCACTAAATTTAAGATCCGACGTTTCGTGTTTGAGCCACCATCATCAACTTTGTTTTTTTAATCGGAGGAATATTTGGTTTTGGGCTTAATAAACTCGTAATTTAATTCTAAAACCAACAATATATCACACTTTACATTTATGCGACGTTTCGAACCGAAAAACCATCATCATTTACCATTTCTCCATTACAATAACGATTTTTCGACCAAACCTCATACTTTCCTGCAAAATTTCCGTTTACGTGTAAGTATGCATCCATTTTTTAAGACAGGCTACGATAAAGTTGATAGAGGCGTTTCATTAAATTAAATGCTTTATTTTATTACGTATAAGTAGATGTATGTAAATTACCTTAATTCTTGTAGCTTGTTGGTTAAATTATAAATAAATAAATTATTAAAAGAAATAATAACGAGTAGTAATAGAAATAAATGGATGCATATTTACCTTCAAATGGAAATTTCCAAAATCGTTTGGAATAAAAACATAATTTTTAATAGAAAAAATAGTGGATGGTGGTTTTTTGGTTCAAAACGTCGCATAAATGTAAAGTGTGATATATCGTTGTATCTGAAATTAAAATATGAGTGTATTAAGTTTTAAACCAAATATTACGCCCGTTTAAGAAAACAAAATTGACGAAGGTGGCTTGAAGAAGAAACGTTAATTTAGTGACATTTCTTTATAGAACAGAAAAAGTGACAATGGTAATGTGTCGTTAGTTTTTAAATATCTCTTCAAATAAACCGAGAAAAAAAATAAATATTCTTTCGCAAAATTTTGGTTTCTGCCGGATAATTCCGGTACGGCTGCAAATTTTAAATTTTTAAACAGGAATATTGTTAAGCATAAAAATGCGCAATTTTGTCCCAATTTAACCAACCCTGTATCTCTTACCGTTTCCAAGATCCTAAGGGTGTTCCTCGAATTTGTAACAGCTTGTATATATTTTTTAATTTTAATAGATGGCGAGGCAAAAACAACATCATGAAGTAAGTTTGCTTCTGTTTGCTTTATGGATATTAAAATAAATCAAAACCGTATTTTACAAAAAAAAAAAAAAAAGATGATTGGCTAAAAACGAAACGTCCAAGCTCATCGAATTTTTGATGATCATCAACTCAATAATAACCCTCCAAATGACGACATCGTGTACTCGCCTGTCATGCTTACATTTGCCGGTCCTTGAAGCTTGCCACCCCCGCTCCTTTCTAGATCCAGGGCGAGTTGAATAAATGAATATAGTATCTGCTCAAAAATTTAGATAGGATATAATATTTTTTTCTTTTCTTATTCGGCCACTGGCGTAGATATGAGAGGGGTAAAGGGGGTATAGATCCCTCCAGAATGGTTTAAAAATGTTTTAAAGGTTATTGGGAACGAGATTGTGGAGAAGGATTTGTAAATTGGGAGATCTTTTTATTGTTTTTTTAGTGTTTTATGAAAAATAAAACATGTTTTCGTACAAATATATTACGTATTTTTAAAATGAAATTTTTGCGCCCTTAAATTTTATTAAACACCATTTTCGATTCTGGCATACAAAACGAGGTTGCGAAACATCCTTCGTCCATTCCATTACCCCGCCCCAGAATATATTTACGCCACTATATTCGGCTGTATTTTAAAATGATTTTAAATTTATCTTCTGTTATTTCGAATACCTATAGTGATGCCCATTGTACCGGATGTCAAGTTATAAACTTACACCATTCTCAACTTTTTATTTTCATAATGATTAAAAATTTTAGTTTGTTGGGTTCTGTTGTTCTGCATATTTCGGAGCATACAAAAGTTGTTGAAAATTAGGTATTTTATTAACACCAAGGCCTTGATATGTACTTAAATCTCTAATACTCCGGTTTTTAAAGTGCAACGTAACATAACAAATTGACTTAAAATTTTGCACACATTTGCTTCTATCAGAAAATGGAAACCATACTGTCCCAATTAATTTACAACAAAAACAAATTAACAAAATTCCACAATTATTACTCATACAATCCGTAACACTAATTAGGTCACTTCAAGCTGTGCTCCAAATTAGTTTTTCTCAATCCTTCAACAAAACAAACTCTGCAGTTAAATGAACTGCAACAGTAGTTTCTGTTGTAGTGCACTTTATGATGTGATCTTTTTAAAAGATAAGACGCTCGAACAACTCCAGGGCAGCTTACGGAATCCCGAGCAAGGCTAACATGACGTCGTCAAGACGAGAAACAAGTGAAGTGAAGGCGGATCGACATGGTCACGATGCGATATTGTTTCAATGAAATACTATTTCATAATTTTATATTGTTCGGTGAAATTTACAGTGGAGAATAGAAGTCGTGTCGGTGCTAAAAACCACTTGTGTACTTAGTAGTTATTTAACTAAGTACTAGTTTGTTCGGTTTGCCATTTAGATGTTATGTGTCAGGTCTTAATTTTGTTCAGAGGGTCAACGATTTAAAGGTTAATGGTTTT
>JACEGR010007205.1:0-52016 GCA_014170235.1 Listronotus bonariensis | reverse complement strand
TGATACTTACATATTTTAGACACTCTTCTAAATAAAACGTAAGTGGCGCATATCCAAAATATTCCGTTTAAAAAAATATCAGTAAACAAACCCAAGGGACCACGGAGTAAAAGGGGTGCTGGGCGGGGTAAAATTGGTAGAACGAGTTAATGAAACTGAAAATCACATGTAAAATTAAGTAAAAGTTACATTTTTTCCACATATTTTTGAGAATAAAGATAAAAAATATGATAAATATAAAATTGTTAATTCATAATTTAAAAGTAAGAAGAAAAACGACTTAAAACATCAGTTATACCATGCTAAATATAGAAAGCATTTGGCAATATCGGAAGGGTCTGATTCTATTTATGAGTGAATAAAAGAAAGAATTTACACAAACTGGATTTATAAAGTGTCTCTGGTGTAATTAAAGGATTAAAAAAGTTGACTAACCAGAACTAACCTGACCACCCTTTATAATTCCTCTTTTATTATTAAACATTTATACAACCGTGCCAATTGTCCATAATAAAAGTGGACAAATGCCAAAAAATATTTTTTTATTATTCCAAAAAAAAAAATAAAAAAAAAAATCATAACTCTGCGCCTTTATATTATTATTAAGGACAACTAATAGATAAGATGTACGTCAAAGTGTTTAAAAAAATCGTTAAAATAGCAGAAAACCGTACACTAAATAATTACCTTTTATATTAAACATAGTATTTAAACAAAGCTATTGTCACAGCGTTGCCTAAAAAATTGGGCCGGGTGAATAGTATTTGCTTTTTTGTTATTATTTAGTATGTTTTATCTTTTAATAATTTAATTAAAAGCATTTGATTAGCTTTATTTACTTGACCCATTATGTTTAAGGGTAGTAAATTAAGAAATTAACCAACAAATTTTTGATACACCCTGTATAATGACAATTTTTATTTTTTTACTCTCTATGACAGTACTAATATATCACTAATTTTTTAATTTCCAATTTTATCTTTAAAAAATATAGGTATAAAAAAAAATCTTTGAGGTGTACATTCATCAATTTTACGCGAAGAACTAATTCTAAAACGGTATTTACCAATCGGTTATGTTGACGTTTAAACAACGTATTATACGTCAAAGTTGTCACCAAATATTACCGCGGTTATAATTGGTTAAACGCCTAAAATTGCTGATAGAAATTACTGTTGTTAAAGATATGTGTGCAAAATTTCAGGAAGATCGGTCATCACCTTTTTATATCATCGTGCCTCCCAATTTCAAAATAAAGTTTGGATAGGTACATAAAAATTAACTGATTATAGTGACCTACCAACTCTGTAATAAAAGAAATACTAAAAATTATGTTCTAAAATTTTAGCAACGTGTTTTTAAAGGACTATACTAACATATTATGAAAAAACAATTTTTGACATTTTACAGGTATCTCCCCTTTCGTTGGACCACTTTTTCTATAGTACTTTTTTATCATAATTATTCTAATTAAATTCAATTTTTAAAAGCTCCTAAAAGAACTTAATATATTTTTAAATGCCGTAAAATAATTTAAATGAATACATTATCTAATTTCGGATAATATGAGATGAAAATTTGCATTTAAAAGCTCTTAGAATATAAAGCGGTGTGCAAGAAATGTCATCTTGAGCTTTAAAAAGGAAACAATTTAATTAAGTCGAATTTTTAAAGATATTTATTAAGTCTGGAATTTAGAAAAGCGTTGTAAAGAAAATTATACGGTTTCAATTAGGAGGAAAGTAAAAATTATTTTATGAATACATAAATGTTAACAAATTTAATAATGCCTACATTCACGGCGGAAAGAAAAATAAAAAGTCGTTTTTTTCAGTAAAAAGAAGCATAAGTCAGTTTAATTGGAAAGCGTTTTTATTTAAAGCATATTTTTTAAAATTTAGGGAATTAAAAAAATGTTTTTAAATTGTTTTTTCGAAAGTGAAGTAACATTATTATTTATTTTCAGTTTGTATTGTTATTGATGCTTTAATTGGATAGGAATTTGACCATGCCAAAAAATGGTTTCTATTTATTTACGTAAAAGCGAACATTTAACAAAAAAAAGTAAGGAGATCAAATTAGTGTCAAAATTAATAAGAATTTAAAAAATATTTTTACTTTAGAAAAATGCAGTGACGTACCAATATTTTCCCTAAACCCCTTATGGAGCCTTGAAACTTTAAATTGCGCGAAACCAAACTAAGGCCGGATTTTCAAAGCTAACCATATACCATTGGATTAGTAATAAAAAGATCTATATTTACTTTAGTTAGTTATATCTTTTAAAAAATAAATGAGGGTAAATACATACCCTTTTTTTATCTTTGGACAAACCACGAAGACTAAAAGCCTAAATACTGACGTACCGTAGGTGTCTTAAGTGAGGTGAGAGGGAGTTTGTTGACACGGGATTTAAATACTTGAAGATTTGGGGGAAGGAAAGACCTCTGCGGGCAGCAGGTTCCACATTCTAGAAACTCTAGGGATAAAAGAACGAACAAAGTGGGAAGTTCGGGGCCTGTCCAGTTGGACCGTATAGGGATGCATACGCGCGGAACCACGAGTTTCTCTGTTGGGAACCGTGAGTGGAGGAACTATACTGGACAACTCTTCAGAACAGAAGCCATGGAAGTACCTATAAAAAGCGATAGATCCCCCATAGCCCGACGATGGGCAAGAGAGGGAAGTCATTCCCTAAGTGAAGGATTATTAATAAGACGAATAGCTCTTCTTTGAATAGAATCCAGAATGCTTAGGGCTGTGGGGGAAGCCATGCCCCAGATATGAGAACAATATTCCAATGGAGGACGGATTTGTGACACATATAAAGTGTATAAATTAGAAGGGGAAAAATACTTTTGGCTCGAAAGAGAAATCCAAGCTTTTTGAAGCTGCCGTGGCTATAGATACAATGTGTTTATGCCAGTTAAGGTTACTTTCAAATGTGACGCCCACAAGGTGTCTTTGCTCTGTAAAACTTGGCCGCTCATAAGTAGAGGGATGAGTATTTAATGACTCTTTTTGCGACAAGAAACATGATTGTGTTATGTGTTATGATGCATTAAAATGGACGAGATTTTTGTTAGCTGTTTATACCTGGTTGGCAGGTATTAGGCCCAAGAAAAGGTAGCCAACCCTGTTGTGGTATTATCGACATACTATAAACTTTTCATTTATATAAATTTAAAAAGAAAATGTGACGGTATTCATGCCATGTTAACCACCCGGAAATTCATTTATTATTAACTTTTATTTAAAAAAGCAAAAAAAAGTTTATTAAACGACTATAAAGATATGAATGTCGAAAAGTCGTCAATTTTCCACCGACTGATTGACATATACACCAAAAACCTAACTCAATTCCAATAGGGGGGTTTAAAGGGGCCCCATACAAAAAATAGTGTTTTTGAATGTAGCATTAAAACCGTTACAAGTAGATATTTGAAACTATCCCAATATATTAGATTTTCTATATACGAAAAATATAAAAATAAAATTAGGGAAAAATAGCTAGCGTCCCTGTACAAGAAACTTGTAAAACGCGCTAATAAACAACCGTAACAAGATGGTTATATCGCCCGGACATGACTAATTTAAGCATAAACAGGAACAGAAAGTGTGTTAAAAAGGTAGCAGATAATGAATGGGCAATAAGCACTGTCATTTGTCAATGACAATGACAATAGCATAAAAGAGAGCTATGCAGCGAAAACGCAAGAAAAAATGTTAAAAATTGATACCTGTCTACTTTTCTTTACAGAAAGTTATGATATCCCACCAGAAAAAATAATGTGAAAAAGTGAGCCAAGTTTAATACTAAAATTATGCTTGGCTGTGAAGTAGAGTATGCGGCGCTTGCGTGTAAAGATCTCCTGCGGCGCTTGCGTGTAAAGACTGAAGTTAGCTACAGGGCCTAGCGCCCAAGTTAGGCAACCCGGGACGCACCAACTGAAGTTAGCTACAGGGCCTAGCGCCTAAGTTAGGCAACCCGGTGCGCGCGCAGTCTGAAGTTAGCTACAGGGCCTAGCGCCTAAGTTAGGCCCGCTTAGCTACAGGTCAGTTACAGGTTGCGTGTGTATGTGTACTTGTGAAATTGCTAAGATGTCGGTTAAGATGACGTCATAGGATCTCAACCCGTCTAGACCCGGTCGTGTTGGGGGATAGCATGATAACCCGCTAGTGCGATAACGTGTAAGCATGCTAGGGGGTCTTTTCGAAATTTGGAAATATCGGAATTTCGCACCAACACCAGCAGCAGCATCACCTGTCAGATGTCATCTGTCAAATAATTAGGAATCTTATGCAATGTAATTACAGGTTGTATGTGTGTGTGATTAGTAATTGTGCTTTGAATGTTCATGTTACGTTCATGTTACGTTCGTGTTACGTTGCTATAAATATTTAAGAATATATGTAGAGAAGTCCGTATTATTCCTGACCACAAGATGGCGGGTTGACAGAATCCAAAATTGCCTTGGGTGGAGGGGTCATATAACTGTCTACGATAAAATATCAAGAGTCAAATAATAACAAAACTACGACTACCTCTATTATAACACTGTTTACACTTAATATAGGAGGGGGATTACTAATCTAATTTAAGAAAACAAGAAGAATAATACAGAAACAATAAGATTTATTTCAAAATAAAAACAAAAAAAAAAAGGTAGTTTTAGGTATACATAATTCATTATAATGTCATAAAAAATAACAACTAAATAATAATTACAACTTTGATTAAAATATAAAAAAACATAATAAATTAAAAAAAAAATAAAAGGATCATTATTATACTCCAAAATTAAAGCTGAAATATTTACATAAAGCACATTATCGAATACGTATGTAGGGAAGCGTTAAGGTTTAGATTTAATTAACACACTATAATTAAATCTATGACATAGTGTTAGTGGAGGTAGGGGTGTATAGTCTCATCAATCAATATCAGAAATATATACATAGCTTCTGTAATATATATACAACATATTTAAATCTAATACATGATGTGTTCCATGTGATTAAAAAGCTCAGCTGCATGAAAAGGCATTATTATATACAATAAATCAAAGTTGCAAAAGAATGAAGATCTAAATGGGTTTCAAGTTCTGTACAAAATCCAAATATGTATGAGGTCTTAATGTAGGTTAGATTTGACTTAGCCAGTTTTTATCAGAATTTAAAAAATATTCAAATAAGTTGAATAACTTTATAAAGTGACTAATGCAATGAAAACTGGCCATGCTAAATCTAACCTACTTTAAGATCTTAAACACATTTGGACTTTGTAGAGAAATTGAAACACATTTAGATCTCCATTCTTTTGAGGCGAAGCCCACAGCTAAGCGTAATTTTAGTATTACCTTTTTCACATACAGGTTAAGCTATCTTATATGGTACATTGGCGAGTAAAGCATCGACAAAGTGGGACTGATGCCCCGCCTCTCACGAAACGTCACAGAATTTGTTTTGATATGTACGCATTATTCACGACTTCTTATTACCCCTTAAATCTTGCCGATAAACAGTAAACAATAGTTAAAAAATGTACACTACCAAACAAAAAATTAATATTACCTATAAAATGGTAATCTTTTGCGGATAGTGTCTAAGAAGTCTATTTCTATTTTTATTTCTTTTTTTTTTTTGGTTTTGGTCCCTTCAGGTCCAATCCACAACTCTCCCCCTTCCTGACTATGCTTTCCAGGGCTTCGTCGGCGGAAAATCTGGATAATCGAGCTCGTAGCTCCCAAAAATTCCAAAAAGAAAACAAATAATTCAACAATCGATGCAATGCATAAATTGTCGGCTGTCAAACCAAGATCTGCTACTGGTGTTACGTATAACCTTCACTTTCACTACTGACAGTTCCCATGGCACGCCCATCTATTTCCCGCCATTTGAGACATACCTCGTGTTCACCACCAAACGGGATACCATCAGCTTATAGGAATCTTCGCTCACAGCGCTTAGATCCAGAAGAAAGATGCCGTCAATTAAGCGTGAATCTTTCCTTGATCCCCGAAGGTAAAAACGTCCGTACGGCACCTCTAACCGCCACTCCGGGAAGAACTTTGTAGTCCTCTACGCACGTCCGCACTGTCCGGAGGTCAAACAAAGAGTCTTGCCCAAGAAGTAGTTGGACAATTTATTTTTGCATACCCTAATGAGCCAAAAGCGCGTGATTTATCAGCCATATCGGTTGAAATGATGAAAGTGGGAGATGCGTGGGAGTTGCTTACGTCCCCTTGCGTTTTAGGTAAATTCGTTCTCTGTTTAACCTTTACTGGCTAGTCTTTAGAACGTCTCCTTTGCACGCATTGCCGATAAACGAAACCGTTCAGCTCATGCTGTATATGTTTTTGTTGGAATCAAAACCAGCCGAAGTTCTTTACAAATTTACACCTTTTCTTTTTCTCACAGCAACTTTATTGCCCCGTAAAACATTAGTTACGGTAATAATCCGCCTAAAGGAAGAACTGTTTATTTCATATCTACTAAAACCAGCCGACATTTTGCCTGAGGGGTCTGTTTTTATTGTTAATAAAACTTTGTGTACTTTGCAAAACCTATTTAGCTCATATAAAATCTTTATGTATTGCCTGTAAGGCACGAAAACTATCTTGTTATTTAAAACGGATTATCTTATAAGTTGAAAACTAGATTTAAAGTTTTAAGTCCTATAATTAAGGGTAGGAGATAAAGGGCGCGTTTAAAAACAAATACTAAACGTTTTGCATGTAATGTTTTGTTTTTTTTTTGGAGGGTTTTAAGGTTATGTAATGCTTATGTTATCATTATGGAGGGTAGAGGGGAGGAGTACCATCTGAATGTATTAAAGTGTCCGTCGAAAGGAGCAACTTAAGGTGGCGCCACAGTAGCTAGAGAAGATTTTTTAACCAATGAGCATAATTTGTTTGACCTCCGAACAGTGCGGACGTGCGTAGAGGACTACAAAGCTCTTCCCGGAGTGGCGGCTAGAGGTGTCGTACGAACGTTTTTTACCTTCGGGGATCAAGGAAAGATTCACACTAAATTGACGGCATCTTTCTTCTGGATCTAAGCGCTGTGAGCGAAGATTCCTATAAGCTGATGGTATCCTGTTTTTTGGTGAACACGAGGTATTTCTGAACTGTCAGTAGTGAAAGTGAAGGTTATACGTAACACCAGTAGCAGATCTTGGTTTGACAGTCGACAATTTGTGCATTGCATCGAACGAACCATTAGATCATGGATTATGAGGGAATCACAAGTGTTCATCAAGGCTTACTCGCCAGAATTTACAAAAGACCTTCTGAATTATAACCGGAAGGCAGTAAGAATAATAGTGGGTCAACTGACAGGTCATTGCAGACTGAATAAACACCTGGAAACTATGGGCCTGGCAGAAGAAAACCTATGTAGGTTCTGCCAGGAGGAGGAAGAAACCGCAGAACACGTATGGTGCTACTGCGAAGCCCTTTGTCGTCTGCGGTTTGCAAGGCTGGGTGAAGAAAAACCTAAAGCGGCAAAATATACCAAGGGGCCAGTTTCAAGCTTGTGGAGTCTGATTAAACAGACCGGCTTGGATAGCGTGCTCTAACCTATGGACGGAGGACACACAATAAACCTGAGCAGGTTGCAGTGCTAGAGGATATGCAATCCACCTCCCAATCTAATCTAATCTAATCGAACGTTGAATTATTTGTTTTCTTTTTGGAATTTCTGGGAGCTACGAGCTCGATTATCCAGATTTTCCGCCGACGAAGCCCTGGAAAGCATAGTCCGGAAGAGGGAGAGTGGTGGATTGGACCTGAAGGGACCAAAACCAAGAAAAAAATAGAAATAGAAAAAGAATCCTCCCCTCCACCATCCATAGTTATCATAAACCAAAGTCCCTCTATAAAGGTTCTCGACATTCGGCCATATTGGTTTGACGCAAGGTGATAAACTTTCTAATAAGGAGGGCTTAATTTTTGACATTTTTTCGAAAATATAGGTTATGTTTGTGACGTCAACTTTTTGCCATAAAATTTTTTTATCTGATAAAATAAACCGATACTTGCGTAAAATAAAGTAAAATCACTTAAAGAAAACATTAAAAATTAGTATCTTACCCTTAGTAACGATTTAAACGTAAATTTTCTTTAAAAAAATATTCAAGGCTCAGTGACCCCTGTTGACAGGTTTAAAATTATCTGTAACTGCACCGCTAATAACAACTTAATTTAACTATAAATAGTAAAAACTAAACATATATAAAAGTCCAATATCTTAAAAGCAAAAAATAACACCAAAACCGCGAAAAAAGCTTCAAGTACGATTGTAAACAAAGAATTTGGAAAAAGATTATGTCACAAAACTTAGCTAACATAGGCTTAAATGGGATCGAGCGCTCCTTATTAGAAAGTTTATTTCCTTGGGTTTGACGTATGTTGACATCACGTGGACTAGTTTTCGGCCATGTTGTTAAATGAGATAAGTGTTTACATCAGTGTTGGGGAAATTCAGGGTGGGCCAAATTTAAGGCTGGTGAAACCAGCCATAACATATGCATCCATTGTTTGGTGGACCAAGACCAGACAGCACACGGCTATGCTTCGGCTGAGCAAGGTGCAAAGACTAGCCTGCCTTGGCATAGCGGGATGCATTAAAAGTACACCAACAGCGGTCTTGGAGACCCTACTTGACCTCCCGCCACTGCATATAGTGGTACAAGGGGAGGCGAAAATGGGGGTATACAGACTGAAACACAACCTGAGCAACACAAAAGTTAGATCAGGACACATGGAAATAAAAAATATCATAAGGAGTCCCATAATGGATATGAGGACAGACTATATGACCCCACAAATCGTACCCAGAAGACCCTTTCAGGTGATAATACACCCAAGGGAGAACTGGGCAAACGAAAATTTCAGACTCTCTCTTCGAGGTCAAACCTGGTATACGGACGGGTCCAAAACCAAAGAAGGGTCAGGAGCAGGTGTCTACAGTGAGATGGGAAACACTCGTTTTTTTTTGCGATCTTACAATGTGCCAGGATTAACAACCAAAGGCCCCGCACAAATTGTACAATCAACATTCTTACGGATAGTCAAGCAGCCCTTGGTGCACTAATTAATCCCAAGGTATCGTCTTAGCTGGTACTAGAATGCCTCGAGGAACTCAGGGAACTGGCGGAACGCAACAACACGAGGTTGATGTGGGTGCCAGGGCATTGCGGAATTCGAGGCAATGAAAACACAGACGAACTGGCTAGAAGGGGGTCAGCCACGACATACGTCGAGCCAGAACCAGTCCTTGGAGTGCCAAAGAGTACTTTCCGGAGTGCGGTACAAAACTGGGTAAAGGACCAGCAAAGACTGCACTGGGAAAGGCTTCCTCAACACATGCAAGGGAAAATATACATCAGTGGACCATGCACAAAAGAGCTAAAGAACTACTCAAAATGGGTAGGAATCAGCTAAGAACGATCACAGGTTTCCTCACCGGACATGCTCCAGTGAAAGAACACCTAAATAAAATGGGATTATACAACGGAGATCTGGACTGCAGATTATGTGGAGCAGAGACCGAAACAGTATCCCACATAATGTCAGAGTGTGAGGCACTGGATCACAAAAGACAGGCAATCTTCGGGGATATTAGAGTGCCCCCGGAAACATATGGTACGCACCCAGCAGACCTATACCGCCTTCTTCAAGGAACTAGGGTACTGGAATGGGTACAATAAAACGGGAGTTTGGTACAATAAGCCTTCAGGCTGCAGTGCCACCGGACATGCAGACGGCTCCCTGGGAAAAAAAAATTTAAGGCTTTTTATAGGAAACTCATGTTTCTGTATGTTTTACACAAAAACTGATCCCCGTTTGCGAGGCTCATATTTAAAGCCAAACTTACTTTATTATTTTTTATAGTTTTGGAGATTTTTTAAACGTGTAAAAACTTGTTCGCAGCATCTTTTTATGAAGATTGCAAAAATGATCTTTCTGCTATAAAGGTTAAATTTAGTTTGCATTAGTTTTCGATGGTCATCTTTAAGTTACCTGCATACGTAAAAATAATTGTCGTTTGTTACATTAAATCACAAAATATTATTTAAACCTAATTCAAAAGTTCTTGGGTCAAAACATCAACAAGATAAATTAATTAACTTTAATAAAAATCTTTACCCTTATTTTTTGAGAAATTAAATTATTATTATAAATGTTTTTGTAATAAAGTCAATAAAATACAAAGATTATATTAAGATTGTTTAAAGTAAAACATGATGACTGTTTTGAAGATATGTTCTGTAGTTTGGCGGATTCATTTAATAGATGGTATTTATTTGGGTACACGCCAAAATAAAATTAAAAGTACTAAAAAACCAAAAAATATTAAACAAGTAAAAAGATAATTAAAAATCGACGTTTCGGTGGCAAATCTGCCACCGTTGTCAAGATAAATGTAATAAAAATAATAAAAATAAAAACTTACTATTATTTAGGTTTTAAAATTCACTATTTTTCTGTTTTTTGGGATATTCTGAAAATCTAAAAACTTTGACATTAAATGTCAAAACATGTTTGTTTGGTTATAGTGTCATAGTGACATAGATAACTGGTTGCTGGTGTATTGATTGTTTATTTTACAAAAGGTGAATAGTTAGTTAATTTTTAGTCTTTCTGAAGATACTTCAGTATCAAGCAAAGGCAACCAAGTGTTATTTAAATTAACTGAAATTGATGCTACACAATTATCTTTATTTAATAATATATACGCACTTTCTTTGATTTTGCATTTTTTAGAACAAGTTTCCTTTGCTAAAATGCTCGAAGCATCCCAGTTTATTCTATGATTGTTATCAAATGCGTGTTGGCAGATTTTTGATTTATGAAATTCTGTGTTTTTAATGTATGATCTGTGTTCTTTTATGCGTTTGGCTAATGGTCTACAAGTTTCACCTATATAAAATTTATTGCATTCGCAAGGTATTTTATAAATGACATTTTTGTATTTTCATTTAAGTTGTATGGTTTTGTTTTTGTTAATTGAGATCTGATTGTGTTTTGTGTTTTAAAGATTGTGCGAATATTAAATTTATGCCCTATTCGTTGAATTTTATTTGATAGTCCGGGAATGTATGGTAATAATAAATTTGTAATAGGTCTATTTTGATTTTGTCTTATAACTGGAGTTTCAAATTCAAGGAAACAATTATTTATAAAATCAAGAGGATAATTATTTTGAATTAAAATATTTTTGAAATAATCTTTTTCAATATTTATATTTTGATTAGAACAAATGACTTTAATTCTATCAAATAGACTTTTACAACTCCCTTTTTAACCATTATTGGGTGATTTGAGTTAAAATTTAAGTATCTATTTGTATGTGTAGGTTTTCTGTAGATTTTTGTTTCAAAATTGTTTAAATCTTTTTTATTAAAATGTCAAGAAATGGTAGTTGTGAGTTGTTTTCTTTTTCTAACGTAAACTTAATTGTTGGTTCTTGTGTATTAATGTGTGTTAAAAAATTATTTAAATAGTGTTCGTCATGTTGGTATATAGAAAAAATGTCATCTATATATCTCCACCAAATTAAAGGTTTATATTGATAATTTTCTACAAAATTTGATTCAAAGTTTTCCATAAAAATAGTACTTAATAAAGGTGATAAAGGTGAACCCATAGCCATGCCAGAGGTTTGTTTATAAAAATCAGTGTTATATTGAAAATATGTTGTTTTGACACAAAAAGTTAAAAGTTTAAGAATAGTGTTTATGCTTAATTTTGTTCTTTCGCCAAGATGAACATCATTTTCTAATTTATTTCTAAAATATTGTTAGAATACACCAGCAACCAGTTATCTATGTCACTATGACACTATAACCAAACAAACATGTTTTGAAATTTAATGTCAAAGTTTTCAGATTTTTAGAATATCCCAAAAAAACAGAAAAATAGTGAATTTTAAAACCTAAATAATAGTAAGTTTTATTTTTATTATTTTTATTACATTTATCTTGACAACGGTGGCAGATTTGCCACCGAAACGTCGATTTTTAATTATCTTTTACTTGTTTAATATTTTTTTGGTTTTTAGTACTTTTAATTTTATTTTGGCGTGTACCCAAATAAATACCATCTAACAAAAAGTAAGGTTAAGTTTGGTAGTAAAATAAAAAGCAAGTGTGCCAGATTGTAACATCTTAAATTAATTACTGATTTAGAATATCCGTAAAAGTGCAAGTCCGTTTGAATTTTCTTAACACTATTTAATTTTTATTACTGCTATAGATTTTTCGCTAATTAGAGCCTTTGTATAAATGATATTTTAATTAATACGGCAATAAAATTTTAACCTTTTAAATAATTGATATTAAAATTTCTACAATCCGGCAACTACGCAGTTTAACGAAAACGATAACGATAAGCTCTTCGGTATTCATCCGTAATTAAAGGAGTCCGGTATGGTTAATAACGATAACGGATCATGTTTGCGTTACTGCGCACTCTCAGAATAACGTTAACCACAACGGAATTGCAAAATAAGGGGTGCAAAATATCTCTATTAATAAAATCATATAAAACTCTTATTCAAGGTTTAAATAAAAAACCACTAAATAAACAAATACAAACTTTACTTACCATGATGCGTATATGGGATTGTTGTCGGTGATAACTCTTATTATATACAGAGCGCATGTAAGTAGTTTTAAAAATAAATTGGCTATTCGTATCCTAAGACCTGCAACAAAGAATAACAAACCATTTACATTTTTTAGACAAAAAACACGTTTTTTAATTCTTTTGCATATCGTCGGTTTAAAGGTAAAACTCACCAAGTGACATTTTATAATTTAGGGAATAACAACGATTTTTATACAAAATTTGTGATGAAAAGAAAAAAATAAACTATCTTTTTTATGTATAATATTTTAATGAAGGTTTATAGATGCCAATAAAGTAACTAATTAATTATTCCTACAAATTTTTTTTACAATAAATAAATTAAAAGGGTTTGAATAACTTTTTTTAACCATATGTACTTAGTGACAATTGCCTTTAAAAACCACAATATTATTTTTACACACATTAAAAAAAAGCTTTTGTTTACTACGATGAATCCAACAAAAAACCAAACCAGAAATGACCCGTAAATAATTCACAAACATTATATATGTGGAACAGGTCCATGGTCACCAGCCCAAAGTGACAGGTTGGGCTGTGGGCCATGGAGCTTTCCAAAAGTCAAACAGTTGTGGTTTTAATGTAATGTATTTAAGGATAATTTTGGGGTAAATGACAGAATAGAATTTCTAAAATACAGACATAGAATATATCAGTAAATGCAAAGAATAACATATTATTACTTCAACAATGAAAACAAAATCACATAAAATATAAGTCATAACTTTTGTTGGACATGCAAGATGGTATTAAGTTAAGATACCAAACGATAACCACCACAATTTTTCATTTTTCTCATTGTTTTACATCTGCCTGGTTCCCTCCAGTGACAGTGGGGTGAAGCAGACAGATGTGATGGAGCATGACTAAAATAGAAATCTTTAATTTTCTCTCCACTTTTAAAAAAGTGGCGGTCAGTGAAAACAGAGACCTGTAAAAATAATCACTGTCAACTGAGCCGAATCACGTAGAAATGTATTTACAGTTGCATATTCACATAAAAATAAAATACAATTTTTTGATGAGTGGTGCCATCTTGCATCTTCAATGGGAGTTTAAACTATATAATTAAAAAATGACAAGGTCTTCAAAACGTGTACCGGCAACATGGTGTCTTGAAAAAGTTTATCTGCATTTTTAGAAATTAAGGCTAATTAAATTAATTTTTGTAATCAAGGTACTGTTTAATCATGTAGAATTTTAGTAATTTTATAATATAAATATGTTCTGTTCGGCACAAGATGCTAGTTTTCAACTTAAATTCACCTTGGTAAGTCTTAAAATTGTAAAGGGGACGATTGTGTTCTCTTTAGTTTCAGTTTTGTTAATAGAGATATACAATGTGCTTTTTCTTTGCTTTACAGAAGCCCTGAAGAAGGAATAAAAGATTTCCGAAAGCTAGGCTAACAAAAGAGTTTTACTTAACGGCCCTTAACTAACACTGACTGCAACCTACTAACTCTTAACCTCTTTGGTAGAAATTCCTCTTTTATATATATACATACATATATATATATATATATATATATATATATATATATATATATATATATATAAAATACATGATTTTACTTGTTATGCGACGGTCATTTTATTACAGAAATCTGCCCGAAATTATTAAAAATATAAAAACCAGTCTGTAATTACTTAATAATTAATTTATTAGGATATTAAAATTTTAAAATAAAATTGTTTAAGTGTATTACTATGTTATTGCACGAGTGAACTTTTCATAAATATAAAATAATAATTGGTTTTATGCAGAAAATTATATTATAATATGTTTTTCCTGTAAAAATTCTTTTATTTATGTGATGCAAACGTTAAATTATACATTTATTTAAAATTAATGTGTAAATTATCAGTTTTAATTTAATAAACTATGACTTACAATTTATATTTGAAAATTAAAAATTGTTGTTTAAGTTGTTATCAAAACTTTCTAGAAGTAAAAATTACAAAATAAGTCATTAGATTTTTTAAATGACAATAAAAATAAATTATAGTATTATTTTTTTTTTAACATAAGAAGCATTTCTTGCTGCTAGTACGTAGCAAATCCACAATTTCAAAACATTAAAAAAAAAAATAGTAAAATATTTAAACATATTTTTATTCACATTTGTTAAAAGGCTCTATTTTTGAAAAATAGTCTAACATTTTACTTTTGAAGTACACTTCTCGCGATAACTTACTTTTTAAAATTGTAAATTTCCTACACATTAAAATTTTTAAACCAGTAAATAAACAAAGTAAGGTGCTTGTGTAAAAAAGTATTTAAATCCCGCCCTTTTCAAAACGTTTTAAAAATACGCTACTACGCGTCAGATTAATATATCGGAGGATACCTTGTACCCCTCCAAACGGCTCCAAAACAGACCAAGGAGTTGGAGCAGGTATATATGGGGACAAACCAAGGACGAAAATAAACTTGGGTCTCGGACAACACCCTACTGTGTTCCAGGCCGAAATTGTAGCCATAGAACAATGTGCTAGGGAAATCATCAGAAGGAGCTATGAGGATAAAACCATAGTAATCTATTCGGACAGCCAGGCAGCCATCAGGGCACTCAGTTCATGCAAAATCAGCTCCAAGCTGGTGCGGGACTGCGTAATTGCCCTGGAAGAGGTGGGTGCGTCCAACAAGCTAACCATTGCCTGGGTACCAGGACACGAGGCACGAAGGCAATGAAGAAGCCGATAAATTGGCAAAGGAGGGGGCTGGTAGGACAATGGTAGGTTCTGAGCCCTACTGTGGTATTCCATCATGCCAGGTAAGGTCATCCATTAGATCATGGATTATGAGGGAATCACAAGACTGGTGGAGGAGAACACCAGGACAGCGTCAGGCGAAAGTGTTCATCAAGGCTTACTCGCCAGAATTTACAAAAGACCTTCTGAATTATAACCGGAAGGCAGTAAGAATAATAGTGGGTCAACTGACAGGTCATTGCAGACTGAATAAACACATGGAAACTATGGGCCTGGCAGAAGAAAACCTATGTAGGTTCTGCCAGGAGGAGGAAGAAACCGCAGAACACGTATGGTGCTACTGCGAAGCCCTTTGTCGTCTGCGGTTTGCAAGGCTGGGTGAAGAAAACCTAAAGCGGCAAGATATACCAAGGGGCCAGTTTCAAGCTTGTGGAGTCTGATTAAACAGACCGGCTTGGATAGCGTGCTCTAACCTATGGACGGAGGACACACAATAAACCTGAGCAGGTTGCAGTGTTAGAGGATATGCAATCCACCTCCTAATCTAATCTAATCTACCTTGTACCCGGTTAAGTACCTCCACCAAATATGAGTCGACCGTAAAAAAACAAAAAATACCCGTCAGATTAAGATAGAGAGAGTTAATTACATGCTAAACAGTGTATATTCCACTAATCCGACAATTTGGGGGTGATGTAAAGAAAGCGGGAAGTTAAAAAATTGTAAAAAAATTGTCATTTTGACATTTTCGAGTTTGGCTATTTTTTTATTTTGAAGAAAAAATTTAAGGATAACAAAAATATATAATCCCTTACGATCCGAACGATTTTCACCATCATTTAAAATCTGTAGCCACTTTCCCCACCTATGAAAAGGTATACATTATACAGGGTGTTCATTTAAAAACTTTCCACTCAAGTTATCTTCGAAACGAGACAGATTTGAGAAAATCGCCGAAACACGTCAAGATATTTAATGAGAGGGAACGTTTTACAAAAAATTGGACGGCACCCCTTAACCACCAGGGCCACCACCCCAAAATTCTTAAATGAGAAAGCGGGTCGAGTGATACATCATTTTAAAGCTCCTGACGAGTACTCTATAACCCTAGAATATGAAGTCAATATCTTCACCTATTAGAAAATGGCGGTACTTTAAAAATTACCTAAATACCTGATTTGGATTTTTTTTTATCTCTTTGACATCCCACGAAGGTCTATGCCTAAATACCAGAGTACCGTGGGTGTCGGGTTATTAGATGTTTAACCCATCGTTCCCCCTGTTCCGTCAACGTTGTCCAAGCACTGAAACATGCAGTTGCATTTCACAGCACCTTTAGACAACGCGGTAGTGCCACCACGGTCGTTATTTTTAAATAACTACTACCTAAATATTTCGAAACTAATAAAGTTAGATGTACCTAATGTGGTGTTTTCTTAAAGCTCTTTTAAAGGTCTTTTTAATGGTGATACTAATAGTAATATACAGGGTAGAAGAAAAAGTACATATTTTTTTATTTAAGAACACTGTATATTATTTTACCATTAAAAATATCTTTAAATGAACTTTAAGAAAATACCACATTAAGTACATCTAACTTTATTAGTTTCGAAAATATGACCATCCAAATCAGGTATTTAGGTAATTTTTAAAGTACCGCTTTTTGTAATAGGTGAAGATATTGACTTTATATTCTAGGGTTATAAAGTACTCGTCAGGAGCTTTAAAATGATGTATCACTCGACCCGCCTTCTCATTTAAGAATTTTGGGGTGGTGGCCCTGGTGGTTAAGGGGTTAAAGGGGCGCCGTCCAATTTTTTGTAAAAAACGTTATCCCCTCAATAAATATCTTGACGTGTTTCGGCGATTTTCTCAAATCTGTCTCGTTTCGAAGATAACTTGAGTGGAAAGTTTTCAAATGAACACCCTGTATAACATTTTTTTCCTCTTATCATCTAAGCTTTGTAACCCAATAGGTCTCTATAATGCTCGAGTAAATCCCCATATAGCATCGTGGGCTTTTCTACTATAAACAAAAATGTAACATTCCTTCGTTAGGCATAATTGGAATATTGTTTAAAACTTTTCTTATTATAAATTCAAAAGTGTTCAAGATACTAATACTTTCATTACCCGTTTAAGACTTACTGTATAATTAGATGTAAAATATTAATGCTGAAAAACCTCGAGTAAAATACTTAATACCTCAAAGAAAACATGTTTTCAACTGCTGCGTTATAATTTTAAAAGGAAATATTTGCTCAGGTAAAACTAATAACTAAGCAAACCCGGAAGCAATTTTTAGCTAGAACAACAGCTAAGCTAAATTACTTTTGACGCTTTTCACTGTTTAAGGTTTTAATTTCAACACAAAATAATAGTCGTGCTGCTTGGAGTAATATGTTACTGTCCATATACGACAATATATGGTTTAGTAAAAATATTTCAGAGGCCGCAGTCCGTAACTTGCAGGAAAGAAATTTCTTCTCTATTTTCTATTTCCTGTCTATTTTCGAACTCTGTAAAGTCTTTCGGCACTTACTAATTGGCAATACGAACGCCTGGAAATAGAAAGAAGATTTTGACCTTTCTTCTCATGTATCCTATGATATTGTGACGTATTTTTGACTACATATGGACCACTTTAACGTCACTTGGTCAAATCTACCATATGGAACTATCTTCTGGAACCATTAGACCAGTTGACCATCAAAATCTAACTTTTCAGTTTTTAAAAACTGACTTGACTAACTTAATTTAGTACGGGCATACCCCCACTAGGGGTAGCCCGTACTGGCTTACCTAAAACTTTTACTTTTTTTTGCACTTTACTTTTTCTACCTACTTCTTAACTAAATATTTTTCTAATATCTTCCCTCCCAACTCGTTCCTGCATTCTTACGTAACTGTGTTTATATACAAAGTTGAACTTGCTTTTTGGTGACTTGGCACGTTTACGACCTTGCCCGTTCGACCTAGAAAATTACCTTGCCGGTTCGAGGTCTAAGCTTTGACATTATTTTAAATTGTTATATGTTTTACTTTAAGGTGTGTTTTTCCATTATCAAAATAATTGAATAAATATTATAGCTATTTATGTATCAAGGGCATTACTAGGACTATAATGCCCTGAAGGTCGAAATAGCCCGAGGGTCTCTGGCCCGAGGGCTAGATTTGACCTGATGGGCATTATAGTCCAGTAAAGCCCGTGGTGCATACAATGCTTTATGTTTTACCAAAAAATAGTTTTTCAATGACTAATTACATTATTTATTCGCAATATAAAAATAAGTTGCACCTGTACCTGTACACGTAAGTAGATAATGACTGGTGTTAAGTTTGACTTTGATGTTTCTATCAGTTAGTCAGTTGGCATTTTTTATTTAACGATTTGCCCAAAATGGAAGAAATTCTACAAAATATAAGAGAAAAGGCCATAAAAGCGACCGAACATCTTTTGCCAGTTAAATCAAGGCAACAGTATGATCGGGAGTATGGCATATTTGGTATTTGGAAAGATGCGAACGCAATTCTTCAAATAACCGAAACCGTTTTAATGGCATATTTTCAGGAACTGGTAAGTTATTGATTTTATTTTAATACATATGTTTAACAAACTTTATTATTTTTAGTCGGAAAAATACAGTTCGAACTCTCTCTGGACCAAGTATTCCACCCTAAGGTCTACGTTGATGATCTATGAAAATATAGACATTTCGCAATACCATCGTCTCATATCTTTTTTAAAAGTTAAGTCGAAAGGATACGTCGTCCCGAAGAAGTCTAAAGTTTTGGAAGGAGAACAAATATTAAAATTTATTAAGAAGGCTCCTGATGATATCTACTTAGTACACAAAGTCATATTTATTGGTAATGGGTGTTTTTGGAGGTTTAAGACGAGATGAGTTGGTCAAAATGACTATTGATGTCATTGAAGATAGAGAGACAGTCTTGGTTATAAAGGTACCAGAAACTAAAACTTCAACTTCAAAAAGTTTTACTAGCATTGAAGATGATTTAGGCGCTTTAAATTTAATAAAAAGTACACAACATTAAGACCAGCTGGAATAAAGAAGCGAAGATTCTTTCTTACTTATAGAAAGGGTCGATGTACAGTACAACCCATTGGAAAAAATACCATAGGAAGCGTCCCAACATTGATCGCAAAATTTTTAAAATTGGATAATGCAGAAGCTTACACCGGCCACTGTTTGCGTCGCACATCGTCAACTTTACTTGTTGAGGCAGGTGCTTCGTTTGAAACGCTAAAACAACATGCGATATGGAAAAGCTCTTTAGTAGCTGAAGGATATATAGAAGAAAGTATTTCATCCAAAAACAAAGTAGCTAAAGGATTGCAAATTCTGTTAATTCCGAGGTTAATTCAGTATCGACTATTGAAAATTCTTTAATGAACTGTTCTTCTATACAAAATAGCGTTAGTACTACCACCGCTGCTACCATCACAAAAAACACCGACCATTCTATAGTGGGATCACCTACATTTTCCGGGATATTTCAAAATTGTAATTTTTATTTTGGAAATAAAGTTTAATTTTTAGTATTGTTTAAAGAAAAAATATTTTTGTATAAACTTGATCTTTATTGTGAGAGAAATAAAATTGGATAAGCAATAAAAATTTCCATATTAGCGCATTAGGGCATTATCATAATGCCCGCTTATAATGCCCTAGGTGTGATAGCAGGTATTATTGCTACCATAACATATTCCGTTTCTAAGTTATTACAAATCAATAATAGATGGGTAAAACATAAAAATTAATAAAACTTACATACCTCTATACAGGGTGTTCCTAATAGTGTATGGGGTTTTGTATAAAGTGCACACAGAAAAAATGTCTTGTTTTAAGGAAATACAAAGTTTTAAAAATATGCTTTTTTTACTACATGTGCTTTTACACCAAGATTCATTTCTTACTTTAAAATAATAGTGGCTCTTAAACTGGGAGAAAAAAAAGTTTAATTCAAATCTTTAATTTTAAAAAAATTCTTTAAATTAAAAATATCCTCGCTTTTGAGAACATTAGAATCAAGAAATAAGAACCTAAAGATTTATGATTTAAGCTCTTAAATACCTTAAATATAGGTTTTAAAATTTTAAACAAAAAAAAATTAAATGTTTCTATTAAAATATTCATAGAATTTCCTTCAAACTAATAGGTCTCGGTAAATGACATAATAAGCAGGAATTCATCTCTTAACTATCAAGTCCTAAATTTATTTTAAACTACTTTTTGTTTGTTTTTCATCTTCTAACACCTTGATCAGCAGGAAAAATTTAAAACGTCGGCCATCTTTTTCACAAAGTCAATAATCAATCTTGTAAATAGTGGTCACGCTACCTATTTGTAGTATATGAAACACCGGAAACAGAAATCGGTATTTCTAATACTTGTGAATAAGAATTAAATTTCTGTTTTTCTGATATCTTATATGTTCAACATTGGATATTGAAAACGTCCTACTCATAGATAACCTACATTTAGATCCGCAGTGGCAAAAAGCATTTTCGTATTTTACGACCTCGCACAGTGGGTGGACGAACATGCGCACTTAAAAGCCGTGGCAAAATACAAACACCGGCACCCGTACCCTCCGTCCGCGGTCTGACCGTAACGCTCATTAGCTATCGTACTTCGAACAGAAATCCAAGACGCCGCGCCGTCGACAAAGTCTTTTCGATAATGCGGATAGTTTGTTTGGGGCCAGGTGCGTTTACCCTCAACATGCTTGCGTACAAACCGGTTTTTTCGCCCATGAAATGTAACTTTTGTTTCGCGCAGGTTATAATATTGGCAATCCATCGAGATCAGTGGTCCTACTGAATTGGAATTCGCCTTGTTTTTCGGTTGTCTATCAATAACCAATAATCAAGGCGCCTTTTAAATAAGGCCGATTAAGATTGATTATTGATTTTGTGAAAAGATGGCTATAAAGTTCTTAATTTTTTCTTACTGAATTCAACGCTGATGGTTATTACTAACCAGAATAAGATCTATAGAATCTAAGAAATCAAAGACCACAAAATCTATAAAAATACAAAATCCTAACCTCTATTTTCTTGTTAAAAACAAAAACCCTGCATTAGGGCAGTGTTGCCGCTTTTTTGTCACACTGATATCTAAAAGATATCAATAAACGATTTTCAATATTAATGCGGACTCCAGAATACGCAAGGAATTCAATGTTGACTCAATTCAAGAACCAACATTAAAAATTGATCAATAAACAAGACACCCTCGTGAATAAGGGGGAACACGAGTGGGAATGTTGTAGCACGAGGCGTTAGCCGAGTGCGACAAACCCACGAGTGTAAGAAAGTCATTTTCCGCACGAGTACTGTACACTATTTTTCCTACGACCACAAATTATTGCACCAAAAAAAAAATTAAAAGTTTGTCTGTTCAGAAAAAATAAAAAACAATTGAGAACTTTGCAACACTAGGGTGATATTTACTTTGCAACACTAGTGTGATATATACTTTTCCTCACTGCTATATTATACTGTTTTGACAATATTTTTACATCGAAAATCACCTACCTAGAAGCATTATATAACTTTTATCATTTTGGAATTTAAAAAGGCCCTCACTTAATAAAAATTGTATGGTTTGTTAGGTAATAACGCTAATAGTTTAATACGGTTTTCTGCTATTATAAGGGTTTTTTAAAAATTATCGATACTTACATATTTTAGACACTCTTCTAAATAAAACGTAAGTGGCGCATATCCAAAATATTCCGTTTTTTAAAAAACATTAGTAAACAAACTTACGGGACCGGGAGTGAAAAGGGGTGCTGGGTGGGGTAAAATTGGTAAAACGAGTTAATGAAACTGAACATCACATGTAAAATTAAGTAAAAATAACAGTTTTCCCTCATATTTTTTAAGAAAAAATATAAAAAATATGAAAATTGTAAATGCATAACCTAAAGTCCTAAAAGTAAGAAAAAAACTACTACTAAACGTCAGTTACCATGCAAAAATATGGAAAGCATTTGGCAACGTCGGAAGAGTCTGATTCTATTTATGAATGAATAAAAGAAATGGATTCATAAAGTGTGTATTAGCCTTAGGTTTAATTAGGGATTAAAAAAAGATTTAACTAGTTGTTTGAGTACACGAAGAAAGAGAGAAAGGAATTTGATCTGATAGGCTTTTTCTCTGGCGCTTTAGGTCAGAACGGTCAAGCGGCAAGGCTGCCTCTATAAAGTGCGTGCTCAAAGGTAGAAGGGAGATTTTTAATTTGATCTACTTACCTGACAACACTGTGCCACTGAGCAAGCAGTCAGTGAAAGTTGTTTTTTGTGGTTATGTCTATTTTTTGTTTATGTTTTTATTTTTCAGAATTTTATTATTACTCTTTTAATAGTAGAAGAAAGCATACTATGTAGTAACTTAGCGTCAATAAAATTATTTTCGTAATTTGGGTTCTACTAGTTTAAGGTATAGTAAAGTATTTTTAACTGTCACTACAATAAATGTCACTTGCAAAACCAATAGCATAAATCCAAACACAAACACCAACATTTAGTTTAGTAGTGTAAATACTGGATAGTTACATAAAATGTGTAATAAGACCATAAACAAAACGAACTATGTTTGTTGTAAGCAGAAACACAACTGGCTAGCAACTTTCAAACGCGACAGGCAACATTAAATTCTGGGACTTGAATTTGGCGCTTGGGAGTAAATATAACCGGAAACTACAAACACTGATTTGGTAGAAACAGTTGTTAGATAAATTTATTAATTTTATAATTTTACTTCTGTTTTAATAATAAGCCTAGAATAGTATACAGAGGTGTTTCTTAATTGCAATAAAAAAATTGTGGCTTATTTATGACCTATTTAAAAAAAACAATAAAAAATCTAAGCAAAGATACGAGAGGAAATCAGAAGAAAACAAATACCACATTTTATTTGGCTAGTTTAAATACAATTTAACAAATACGGAAAATCCAGTGGCGTATAGTATTTTGTTAGAAATATTTGTTTACGTGTTATTTGGGATTTTTGACATGAACTATTTAGAAGGTATAGGCAACGTATAACCAATTGAAAGAGCATTTGGTTTGTCATCATGTGGTGTAAAGAAATACAGGGTGTTTCATTTAAAATAAGAGAGATATTGCTATTTGACTTTCTAAAAAATTGAAATTATTTTTGATCACCCTGTATAATCTATGATCTCGATATGACCTACGTATGATACGGCAGAATTTTTCCTAATCTTGTAAGAAATTTTAAAGTTTAAGGAGTTTATATTGTTAAAATAAAATTAATTAAATTACACCTCTGCATTTTGAAAAAATATCAAATATCACAAAAACGAATAAAATTAGACACTTGGTACTATGAACTTGAGTTATTTTTTCAAGTAGAATCTAAAACCGTCATAAAATATAGGGTGTTCCATTTAAAAGATATAACTTTAATACGTCACACTTTTTTGAGACATCCTGTATAGAGTAAAATAATTTTATACTGTGGCCTTATCCGACCTGTATATATTTCAGTATTTACTCTTTTAAAGAACCTCATGGTTATCCAGCTACAGACCGTGTCGAATATGGTGGGGCACCCTGTATTTTCAAAAAAAAGTTGATTTTTTGTCCCAGTATATTGTATATAGTACTGAAAACCATTGTGCCGCATTTCTTGTACCTTTATTAAAACTAGCAGTTAGTTTAAACTTGTGCGAATGTTATTCAACCTCGGGGGTGCTAAACGTCACCACGTAACAAAACATTTAATTCAAAATTTAGCTTTATTTACGGCACGTTTGTGTTGTGACTCAGTTGACAATAATGCTCAGGAGACGTTGGCCATTGTTTATCCAGGAATACTGACGGGGCGTAACGACCTTCGTTATTTATTTTGTGTTTACTGTTGTTCGAGCAAACCCGTTTCTAGTTTTGCGGTTTATCGAATGACAAATACATCAAAATCATTTGAATAAGTAATAAACTGCTGGTGGTTTATGGTTGCAGTGTGACGTAATAAAAAAAAACAAATACCGTGACAGCCAGAAATCTTGAACAAAATGAAAATCTTTTTTATTTTTATTTTTCAAAAATGTATTTCCGATAAAAATCTCCAAAACTCACTAAACACTGATCAAAATTTTAATAAATCATAGCTAATACGAGGTAGATGCAAATTAACGAATATGAAATAAGAAAAAATATCCTTTATTTTTGAACTTACAAGAAAAATATTATTTTTGTTTAGGATTAAGGCACAAACTATCAAAATACCCAGATGCGAAAGTGCGGCAAAATACGCTTACTTGTTTCTATGACCTTGAGAAAGAATAAATGGAAAATCTGCACCAATGCATGGATCGTAATATTTTTAATTTGTAAAGGTTAAACCGCACCAAGGTGCTAAGGAGAGATAGACTTTTATAGTAATTAATTATGCAGCTTTTTTTATGTGGGAAAAACGGGACAAAAGAATAATACACTAATTGAAAATTTAAATATTTCTTTATTAAAAAATATTACAATTTAAAATTTTACCTATGTTTTGAAAGGTAAAATATTGTTAGTAGATGTCACGTTTAGATCAATTTGTAATAAAATGTCTATACCTGGTTGCACAAAACATTTTAACAAACGATTAAACTAATGTGGGTTAAGAATATTTAACAAAAAACTGCTTATTAAATTAATTAAAGGTATTCCGTTTTACTAGCTTAATTATTAAAAAGTTTTGTGTAACTGGGGATTAATTATTAATCAAGAATAATTGAAAGCAGAGTAACAGAAGTTTTTAAAGAAACCCCGACGCAATATTTTAAAACAATGCAGATGTTGCTATAGTAATAGGAGTATGTTATTTTTAAATACTTAAAAACACATAATTGTTGTAATTTAAAATATAACCTTTCAAACGGCAGTGCAGCTATAAATAAAAAAAAATATTTTACTTTCTTTAGGCACATACTGATTAATATCAATAACTTTATAAACAAGTATTTTGTAAAAACTTTGTATTAATGTTAAATAGTAAAAAAATACTTTTTTAATATTAATTCAGTATTTACCGGATGGAATAGTATTATTTTTGAAAGGTTTTTAGAATTGTCTGTATTTCTTGATGATAATGGCTTAAAAAATATTGTCGGCACGGTAGTGTTAAATAGACGTTTTATTGCGGATGACGAGATATAAATAAATTTATTTTTAAAATGATCTCCGCACAATTTATTATTCATCAGTTTTTTTATCCTCTCTTCCGGCAGACTTAAGCCAGACCTTTGCTCTAAAAATATATTTTCATTATAGAAAAACCATCCAAATAATTATCCACACTTTTTTTTTGTAAATAGAACTTACTACATCAAGAAAATATTTTTAATGCATTTTTATATTAAAAAGTATTTTGGCTACGTGAACATTAATGTGCCCGATATTATCTATAGCCTGCACATCAACATGTACGGACTAATTAAAAAGTGGTCCTTTGGGAATTTAAAAAATGATTTTCCGCTCTCGGTACAGTATAAATATACATATTTATATCCCATATTAAACGGTAAAAAATGCAAAGAAGACACTATACTAACACTTTAATAATAAAAAATAATAAAAGTTCACAAACAGCTAAACACAATTAACTAACTTATGCTCACGTTCTATACCAACAAAAATATGGGACTAACTGACACCTAGATGAGCATTGGGTCACGTACTAAATCGTGGGGTGTATATCCACCACGCAGTGGGAGGGACCATAGTGGTGAGCGATTTCAACGAACACGCTTAGTTTCGCATCTGGGTATTCTGATAATTTGTGATTAAGGTATATGTCATATTTTAAAAGTAAAGTTCTTGTAGTTGTTTGTGGTATGCCCAATCGCTGGAATTTAGTACTTCCCAATCTATTTAAAGCCCGATTGCGCAATTTAATCATTAATCTGACATTCTCAGTTATCCACGGACAATAAGGTTTTTTCTTCCCTTAACCCTTTTAATGGGTGCGTGCTTATCAAATAACCCCAAAATACTATTTGTGAAAAATTCAGCCTTATCATCGACTCTATCCAGATCATATAATGTTTGCCACGAAATATTTTCCAGGTCATTTTGAAAATGATCAGAGTTAATATTTTTAAGGGTCGATATTCAAAATCCAAAAAGCACATCCCTTCACTTTCCTCAATCTGCAAATTACAAAATATCAAACTGTGATCTGAAATTTGTATGTCCCTGGTTCGAATCAACAACGTTATCACCATTGTAAAATATTAAATCTATAAGTGTAGAACTATTTAAAGTAACTCGTGTCGGCTCAGTTATCAGTTGATTAAGGTTAAGCATTTCAGTTATATTACATTAATGACTTTGCTAATTTATTATCTAGATTATTCATATCAATGTTAAAATCTCCAAACATAGAATTGTATCGTTAGCCGTATATAAATCAGTCAGAACATCCTCAAAAGATGACAAAAAAAAGGTCGGGATTGCTATTCGGTGAGTGCTGTATATATTACCCAGTATTATTGTTTTTATCTGAAATAAAAATCTTTACCCATATGTGCTCAATAAAATCAGACATTCACGAATAGTCACTGTTTAATATGCTTTTTTAAAATAAATACCCACGCCTCCGCACAGTTCTCTATCCTGTCGAACAAAATCGTAATCGTAGCTGGACATTAATGTTTGTCTATATCTTTATGTAACCAAGTCTCTGATATTCCCAGAATATCATAGTCGTTAACTAAAACATGATGATTCTCAAAAAGTAGGAAAGCTATTAGAAGGGATCGTGTATTATGCTTAATGAAAGCATGTGTTTGTTTTTAATAAAAGAAGTTAAGTGAAAGAGTTAAGATAAAATATATGAAAGAGAAAAAAAAAGATATTTAATACGCTTATTATAAGCGAATAACGTTCGCTGAAACGGAATGTGTTATGGTAGCAATAATACCTGCTATCACACCTAGGGCATTATAAGCGAGGGCATTATGATAATGCCACTTGCGTCATATAATGCAATATGGAAATTTTATCGCTTATCAATTTTATTTCTCTCACAAGAAAGATCAAGTTTATACAAACATATGTATTAAAATAAAATCAATAACTTACCAGTTCCTGAAAATATGCCATTAAACCGGTTTCGGTTATTGTGAAGAATTTGCGTTCGCTATCTTTCCAAATACCAAATATGCCATACTCCCGATCCCATACTGTTGCCTTGATTTAACTGGCAAAAGACTGGTCCCTTTCGAGCCTTTTCTCTTATATTTTGTGGAATTTTCCATTTGAGCAAATCATTAAATAAAAAATGCCAACTGACTAACTGATAGAAACATCCAAAGTCCAACTTAACACCAGTCATTATCTACTTACGTATACAGGTACAGGGGCAACTTATTTTTTATGATGCGAATAAATAATGTAATTTGTCATTGAAAAACTCTTTGTTGGGTGAAACATAAAGCATGTATGCACCACGGGCTTTACTGGACTATAATGCCGCATCAGGTCGAAATCTCGCCGCTCGGGCCAGTATTTCGACCTTCAGAGCACATTATAGGTTTTGAAATTTGGAAAAAGCAGGTGTTTGAAAAGTAAACTATAAAAGTTTTTTATGTTTTTCATTATAAAAATTTAAAATAATTAAATTTAATAACTTCAAAATCAGTTTATTGAATCTTTTTGATACCCCTGTAACTTTGATAAAGTTATTTAAAATGCTATTCTAAATAAATTGTTTAAATTATATTTTGCTTAAATTAAAAATTAAAGGTAGTTTACTCCGGTAGAAAAATCATGTTAACTAAGTTTTTGCGAACCCTGTATACAAAATTAAAAATTTCTCAGGCAAAAATTTTCATGAGGAATGACTATTTTTCGAAAATAAAATTTTTGGTCCATTTGTCCTCTTGTTAACCCCATCCGTGGACAGTCTGTAGATCCCTTTAAAAAGCGAAAAACAACTTTTTGTTTTTTTGTGGTTAAATAATGCTAAAATAAAGAGTCCCTTTAGATTAATATTTCACCTCGTTTACCTTCTATAAAGAACGCCTTTACACTTAAGATTTTTAAATTATTTTTATATATTTTTAATACACATTTAAAAATAAAAAGTAATTTGGATTATGACAATAAGAAAGACGCCCACAAAGGTCCTAAAATCTATTTTAGGATTAATCTAAATATAAAATGAAGACATGAATATGGTTTAAAAAATCTTAAGTGTAAAGGCGTTCTCTATAAAACGAAAATGACGTGGAATATTAATCTAAAGGGACTTTGAATTTTAGCCTTAATAAACCAGAAAAAAGCAAAAAATTTACGTTTGTTTTTTTTTAAAGGGCCTAAATGTACTTAAATGCTATAAGAATGACAAAGCTTTGACATTTTTTGAAATTACAGGACAATAAGAATAACTTACGGCAGTTATAGCTATTTATGTATCAAGGGCGTTACTAGGACTATAATGCCCGGAAGGTCGAAATAGTAGATTTCGACCTGATGGGCATTATAGTCCAGTAAAGCCCGTGGTGCATACAATGCTTTATGTTTTACCCAAAAAGAGTTTTTCAATGACTAATTACATTATTTATTCGCAATATAAAAATAAGTTGCACCTGTACCTATATACGTAAGTAGATAATGACTGGTGTTAAGTTTGACTTTGATGTTTCTATCAGTTAGTCAGTTGGCATTTTTATTTAACGATTTGCTCAAAATGAAAGAAATTCCACAAAATATAAGAGAAAAGGCCATAAAAGCGACCGAAAATCTTTTGCCAGTTAAAACAAGGCAACAGTATGATCGGGAGTATGGCATATTTGGTATTTGGAAAGATGCGAACGCAATTCTTCAAATAACCAAAACCGTTTTAATGGCATATTTTCAGGAACTGGTAAGTTATTGATTTTATTTTAATACATATGTTTGTATAAACTTGATCTTTATTGTGAGAGAAATAAATTTGGATAAGCAATAAAATTTCCATATTAGCGCATTAGGGCATTATAAGCGGGCATCCACGCACGATTTACCTTAACCATAAAATTTTAGATTATAATAATTTAAAAAAAATTGAAGCAAAGGTGTCAAAAAATGACATGTGGGGTGTCATTGTATTCAGAATGTAAGATTATATCGAAATAAGATAAAATATACCGGTGGTGTGGTCATTTAAAATTAAAAAGTAAGTTATTTCCGGTTTAACCCGAAATAATCAAAAACAAGTGATGGAGAGACGCGTTCGCCCAGTCTGACACCTGAAATATTTAAGATTGACAATCCATTACTATCTCAGGGACTATTTTTTCTTTCTATTTAAAATCTTAAATTTTTTGCAACCCCTGGAAGTTATCCTGTGGGCCCCCATGTCCAAGGACAATTTTGACATTGTGAAAATTTTGTTATAAAAACCAGAATTATAAAGTTCGTCGCATTTTTGTTTAAATTTTTAATCTTTTTAACGTTCTAAGAAGCCAATTAAATTGCTATTTACATTTTTAACTTTGTTCGGAAAGTTAAATATTCTTAAATCGACGCAATTAGGAAAAATGTTTCTTTTATTGATATTTTAAAGCTCATAGATTGCTTTAAATTTGTTTCTTAGAAAGAACTTGATTTAGAAGATATTTTAAGTATACATTTAAAAAAAAAGTTAATTAATGAAAAACCCTACGCATTATGAAAATGTTTTGTACACAAATATGAAAAAATAAAAATCTTTGTTTACTAAATTTAAGTATTTGGGCTATTTAGCCGTCGTTGTAGATTTTGTTTTCTTGACGTTTCGCCAGCGCGAGTGATTGGCATCCTCAGAAGTACGCAAGTAGTCTACTAGGAACCGTTTTACAAGGTAAATGAGAGATATGGGTGGTGCTGTAACGTCATGCGGTATTAACGTAAGCACTATTATGACAGTTAAGTTATGCGCGATTCGATTTTTACCGTCGCTGGTGGTAATAACGTTACCGCATGGAGTAATTTGCGGGCTGATAACGCCACGTGCTATTTAAAATAGCAAATCGAAGTGCCATGCGCACAATATTTTCTTTATGTATATTTTAAGGTTATATTATTTATTTCGACGATTTCTACAAATATTTTTGTAATAGAGTCATAGAGTAAAGTTAAACCACTAATTTTTGATAAAGTCTTGCTTTTTTATTTTTGGATAAATGTTGCAGGTGGAAAAGAAACGAAAGGTTGAGATTGTCGGCCGACAATGACCTGGCTCTCTGAGAGAATGTCTTAGACAAAATTCATCTGGAAAGCTGGAAAAATTTACAGTAAAATGTGTTTGAAATAACGGGAAAAACTTTAGTATTCGCACATTAAAGGATCATTTGCTTTTTAACTTTGTGCATTCGCAGACAGGTGTAATTAACCGTTCGTAATACGGCGTCTTCCACATCTCTAATAAAAAATAGTTTAAAAAAACTAAAAAACACGCTTTTATATGCAACCGAACTAAAAATTAGAAAATAATTTTTCATTAAAAAAAAATATTGTCACTTCATAGTAAAAAGCGTGGGGTGCTTAATATATTAAATGTTATAATTATTATATTTGCCAATATCTATGAGGGAAAAGTTATGAAAAAATTGTAAAATGCACCCCACGCTTTTACTATGAAGTGACAATATTTTTTTAATGAAAAATTATTTTCTAATTTTAGTTCGGTTGCATATAAAAGCGTGTTTTTAGTTTTTAAACTATTATTTATTTTTCATTTTTAGTTCGATATGCATTTATGTATGTATGTATGTTAAAATGCTCCAGTTTATTCACTAAAAAATTCCTTCGCCATTTTGTCAAGAGTAGCTAAACCTGAGAAAAGTTTGGAATGTTGCCAAAAGATGGCAACACAGGTGTTGTTTTTATAATATAATGGAATTTTTTTCCTGGCGATCCAAACCAGGATAACGGGATACTGTTTGCAGATTATTGCATTGTCATGGGTCCTTAATACGTGTGCAAAGTTTCAAAGAAATCGAATGGCTGGAAGTTGGTTAAAATTAGGCTCAAAGATTCCGTTACATAGATAGATAGATGGATGGATAGATAGTTACAACCCAAGTTAATAAAAGCGTGTTAAAAGCAGACACTAAATACCGTATGCGGTATTTAAATAGCGCCTTACGTAAATTAATATCGAACGTAGGCGGTAACCGAAAGTACCCATATCTCTCTAATAAGAATTTTTTTATACGCATTTTTATTATTTATTATATATTTGCCCTAATAAAAAGCATATTTGTATAGTTTTAGGGCCGTAATAAATATCCTTGCAACAAACTTAAAATTAGCGATAAGCTAAAATATATAAATGCAGTTTAATTTTACAAATTCGCTTCGATTTGATTAAATTTCGTCGTTTGGTTGGTCGGAACTGCTTTGAAGAAATATTAAATCAGAATAATAAAAATCTGTATTATACGGGGTTTCAAAATTTTCCAAAAAAATAGTAAAAATTTGAATGGGAGGTAGGGTTGCCAACCCTCCCGATTTGGGCAGGAGTCTCCCGCTTTTCTGACATGTCTCCCGCCTCCCGGCAAAATAGTAAAAACTCCCGCTTTCAAACATTACCTACTACCAGATTAAAATTTAAAAAATTTAATAAAAAAAGTCACTATACTATCAATGATATATTTTATGTAAAAAAAAGCTCGTTAATACTATGTAATAATTTATTATAAACAATCTGACAACAGCGCTCCCGGTAAATCACCGGCGCCGACACATCAGCTGATCGTGGCTGATCGGTTTAAAAACAAAACCACGTGTTTATTTATTGCCTACCAAGGTTAGTTTATATTTATAAGGTTGCGACATATCCTCAACTTTTAGGCGGTTCGAGGTCGGGGACGCAAGGAAGGGCACTCCACGGAGAAAAGTTGGCAAGACTGGGTAAAATCAAAGCCGTTGATCAATCCAGTGGCGTCTAGAATTTGCGCATTTCATTTTGTATTGTTTTGAAAGTGATATTTGTTGAAAAATGTAATTCCAAATGTTTTTTATTTAAAGTAAAAGAATTTACAACTGAATAATAATTTAAAACTGTTGTGTAAACGGGTGTTCTACTAATACAATAAACTGTATATCTCCGGCACTGAACAACATGGCCGAAAAATGGGAGATGTGACGTCATAACACGTCAAAGCAATATGGCCGAACCTATCGTGACCCTATATAGACCGACTTTGATTGCCTACTAGCTTTAAAACGCAGCGGCGCGGCGCTTGGTATTATTCATAGATAACCGTTGAATTGACCTCCCTAAGTCACAGACAAAAGACGTCCCGTTAATGACGTCAGAATGACGTCTTTAAGATGACAAAAAATTGACGCATATACTTTTTTAAAGCTAAAATGATACCATTATTTTAGTTAAAAAAAATTGGAAATAGGAAAAAACTCCCTTACTGCTCGCAACTTCCTTTTGCACTGCAAGGTCGCATCTCTCAGGACACTGTCCAACCTGAAGATGCAAATTTTTACACTAGCCGAAGATATTTCTTTCAAAGCTAATTGAGATCACCAACCGCAGACCGGTCTCGAACTATTTTGGTCTCAACGGTACGGTGTAGGCGATAAAAAGCGAAGGATGTTGAATAAACGTAGTAGTTTATTGTCCATTGCGCCATCTATCGAGTTTTTCCTATTTCAATTTTGTGAAAATTATTAGTCTTATTTTCCTGTCATATGATATTTCGGTTGGATTTTGACACGAATCATATAATGTCATAAAAATCTTTTGGCGGGGTTTCTAAACATGAAGTCATTAGACTTTTTCTGAGCTAGTATGACGAAAAAGACATCGAAAAGACGTCATTCCAATAACAACAAAATCACATCATTAAATGACGTTAAAATGACGTCATAATTTTGGTCTGATGACGTTCTATGACCAAAAAGGACCAAAAATGACTTAAAAGTGACGTCATAATGACGTCGTAGCTTGCAGACAAGCTTGGGTAGTAAGTTTAGCTTAAAAATTTGAGCCTTGACAAATGAGAGTCATAGTGTTTGTGAAAAAAACATACAGAAGCTTTCTGTACATATGGGTTTTGGATAGTTTGAATAAATATTTTTGTTTTTCATTTAGATATTTAATGTATAATAGATGTAATAATAAGTTAATACCTACTTGCCCTCAGTATAAATAAGTAAAAACAAAAAAGCAGACGGTCCTAAGGAGTTTTGTTATTTTTCGTTTCATATTGTTTTGGTTATTGGTTAAGTAATTTCTGTGTTTCGATACCCTTGTTAACAATACATCTGGATTGTATGTTTAGTCATAATTTTTATTAAATGGGGCTCCAAAGAAGTTCTTTTCTGGGGTTTCATGTCACAAATGTAAACAAACTTATGATTATCTTAGCTGTCAGATTTGAGGTTATATTGTTCCGTCTTTCCTAATTCAATTGTCTCTCTGTTGTCAGCAGTGCCTAGGTGTAGCAACGCCATTCAGGAAAGAAGTATCGAATATTTTAGCTTAAAAATCTAACCCATTTGCCCCCTAATGTCAAAATTTCGAACTTTCAAGGTCCTCTCGAAGGCCGTTGAGACACTTGTTGAATGACATGGTCTTTTCCTGCCCGGCTCTAAAGCGGCGAGGAAGTCGCTGGCAGTCCTTTTCTTTTTTTTTTGCCCAAAACCCTAAATGATTTGAAGAAGGGTTGGACGTTTTGGAAGGGTGATTTTAATTCCTTATGGTAAGTTGATTCGTTTTCTTTCGAAAATCACCAGGGTTTAAAAACCATGTGTCTAATTTTTTTAGGATCTGTAAAAAAAGGATTGGGATTCACCTTTTTACGCCGTAGAATTTGGTTATTTTTTATCATCAATGAGACAGTTTCACCAATGAGGTATGTAAACTTTATTAAAAAATTTAATTATTTAACAAAATAAGTAATGCGGGCATTTCTTCTTTTTAGGGTTTTATTTAAGTTTCCAGTTTAAATCTCAAGTTTAAGTATGAGGCTTTTTCTTCAATTGATAAATTTTTTACCAACCAATGGGTGTTGGTTTTGGACGTTTTCTTCAGTCGATTTTTGATGTATGCTGACCGTTTTTATTTAAACTAATCCTTGCTGGTTTAGTCCAGAGCTGTATATAGTTGTACATAAGCAGAGATGAGATATCCAAGAAGTCAACTTTAGTTTTGAGAGAACAAGACAACGAGGGATAACCGATCAGGCCAGATTTTTACATTACTATAATATTGTTTATAATTAACATACCTATTTTCTTAAATAACTATTTCAAATTCTTTTATTAATAAAAAAAAAAAGAGAGAGACTCTCAATTTACATTATAAACATAAATTATAACAACTTTTGTGATGCCTTCTCGGTAATTTTTTTATTTCACTGTATAAAAGTCTCCCATGCGCCAAGGTTCTAGAACACTTCGCTAGTAGGGACCCCTTTTTAATTAAAGCTAATTTTAAACTTGAAATTGCCAAGAGTGGCTAGGTACTATTATTTTTTTATTCCTTTTTATAACCTCGTGTAAAACGTTCTCATATTTTTTATTGTACAAAATTAAGTATAAATAACTATTTTTAATTTATTTAAAAACCTATACAGGGTTTAATTAAAATAAAAGATTTAGTGGTTTTGGATAACCCCTTTTTGTTTTATTCCTAACCAGGTGCTTCCAATTTCTTTTAAAATACCAACTGTGTTTTACTACTTAAGTGTTTTCCTAGATGTACACTGAGTATTCCCTCTAAATAATAAATCTAGGTGGCGCCCAATATTCTTTAAAAAACAAGAAGAAAGGATATACAATCGATCCGGGTGGTCGACTTACCCTGCCTCCGACACAAGAGCTGCCGTTCGCACTGTGAAAAAGCTACCATAAAAGGTACGCCACACAAAATGACGCCCTAAAGCGTGGGAGCTTTGTATATCCTTTTTTTATATATAAATTTTACCTATTTTTTCATAAAATTGAAAGCACTGGTTTGGTAATGGAGTACTACAGGGTGTTGATTTAAATTTAAAGTTCTTTTACTTTTGGTTGCATTAAGTAATATTTAGCTAAATTATTTTGGTTAAATTCAAATCTCTGCTTATACTTTCATAACCTAACTTTTTATTTATTGATATGTTTTTATCGAATAACTAAGAGTTGGCAAATTTTAATACGAAGCCACTCATTGGTTAAAATTTTATTGGTCAATATCCATTTTTAGTATTTTTGAATCCTTGGTGCAAGGATTTGGTATGTTTTGTAGGTATCGTAAAAGAAGCTAGTCGAGATAGATTACTTTATAGTTTCGGCTTAAACCATTTTTATATAGGTACGGTCTAATTATTTATTACTTATATAGTTCAAATTGCTGCATCTACGTTAATTAGCTTTGGCCCAGCCATTTATTTCTTTCTCTTAAACTTAGACAAAGTTGTAGATGATACAGGCCTTTATAATTTTTTAATGAGACAGTCATTACTCTTTTCAAATTTTTTTTACATTTTGGTACTTATAAAGAAAAAAATTTAAAATTTATCTAGGGTGTTTTACACTTTATTGTTTTGCTATTGTTTAGTGTTGAATTCTTTTTATGGTGAATTTTTTTATCAGCATATGGGTAGTATGGTGTTGAATATATACAGGTTGGAATTTTTAATTTCTGAATTAAATTAAATTCATTATACCGAGGTGAAACAAATATTTTGATTCCATACTTGCATTTTAAGATTTTTTTATTTATTTGAAACTTGTTAGTGTCATATATATATATACAAGGTGGCACAAATATTTTGTTTCCATAATTTAATAATATTTTTTTTAAAATTTTTAATTTAATTGATTTTTGGCTGTTGTTTCCCACAATTTAAAATATTTTTAATTTTTCATTTTAATTCTTTGAAAATTTAATTTTTCTGAAGTTTAGTCATAAAGTTATTATCATTTGTCATCATGGACGCTGTATGGTTTTCAGCCAAATCATTTATTAGAGGCCGAACTTGACTACGAACTTAAAAATTCGTCTAGTTACTTCCAAACCGGTTAGTTGCAGACAAGCGTAAAATATTGTCACGTCTTTTAAAGGAGAGACGGTCGGAACCGGGAAAGAATATAAATTTAACTCTTTGCACTCTAGTTTTTGCAGAAGAAAAGGTTTGCCATCGAGCATGTTCTTCTATTGAAAGAGTGATAGATGATTTTGACGAAATGCAAATGGTTAAGCTTTTTAGAATCAAATCGCGTTTAGCTCATGTAATCGGTCGTGTAAAAGAATTCCCTCTACCTGCAGATGGGAAACCAGAAGCTGCTAATAATATTTTCTTATGCGCAAGAAACAACCGCGACTTGTTTGCTGTTAGAGTCAAATCTTGCAGTGGTCACACCTAGCCAAACCTAGACGCGGCAACGCCGTCCCTGTCATTAATGTAGCACACCGATTCTTACACTGTACAGCGTAACTTACCAATTGTAGGCCTTGATCCAGCTTTAATGGCGAGTCTAAAAAACTTTATCCTTTTAGAAAGATTAGCAAATTAGCGCGAGCGCGTAATGTTTCAAACCAAGATTTATTTAATTCTGCTGCGGGAATTCTTTGTCGATGACGTTCATTAACATTTTCGAAGTGGCAAAACTTCAGTACAAGTTGGGACTCTTTAGTAGCTCGTTAAAGAATTTTTACATGATGACATTGATGATGAACTGTGGGAACAGTTAAGAAAAGGAAACAAAGAAAAAATGAATCAACAGTAGTTTTTATAGCTCATTTTACAGGCTCTTTTTGCTAGATTATCCCGACCTCCTGTAGAAGTTTCTAAATTAAACATATTAGAAATCTTTTGCCAAGAATTTATTAGTCGTTTAGCCTTATGTAATATTAATACAGTTGCTGAACTTTCTGATTTGTGTCAGCTGGGAAGAAGCTGATTATCTTAAGGATAAGAGTAGACCAAGAGGAAGTTTCCAGTTTTTGAGCAAAATAACCATTCTTTTAATAAATTTCGCAACTCAGGTGGAAAGTCCGGAATAATAATAGCAATAAATCTCGTAAAGTTAATAATCAGTCATCTCAAAGTAATTTACCACATTCTTCTCCGTCTGGTTCCCAAAATAGAAATAGTAATCAAAATGTTTTACTTTAGCTAAAAATAAAGATGATAAACCTAAACCTTCATGATAGTCTTGTTGGAATTGTAGAATTAGCCTAATCCTACCTATTTAAACTGTAAAGCTCCGAGGAGTATGTTTTGTTTTTAAGTGCGGGGGGCAAATGTCAAAACTTCAGCATGCCCCTAAGTGTTCAAAAAACTGATAAGGGGAGGTGTCTCCTAGAGAGCAGACTCACTTTTTTCCCTTAAGGACCGCCTCTTCTGGGTTTTAATAAACCATTTCTAAAAATTCTTTTAATTCTAAGAACTTCATCTATAGAAGTCCTTCTAACATTTAAATTCTTTAAAGTTCAAATTCAAGATTCAGTTAAGAAAAATTATTTTAACCAGACAGATTGGAAAATTTGAGGCTACAAAAGAGTTTCTGAGTTTATGAGTTCAAATAAAACTTCTATTATTTTCTGATAAAAATCAAGTTTCACCTTTATTTGTAAATAAACACTTAGATAATAGACCGTATATAAATGTTAAGTTAATGGATATTGATATTACTGTCTTATTGGATTCTGGAGCTACTTCTTCTGTAGTAGGTTCAAGAGGAGTAGAAATTTTAGGTCAATTAGGTCTTAAGATTTTTCCGGCTAAGATTAGAAATATTTGTACTGCTGATGGTAAGCAACAGTATGTCAAGGGGTATGGTTGACTTGCCACTTGTTGTTGACAATTGTTGTCAAGTTATTAATGCGTTAGTGGTACCGTCTTTACCACAGCCTTTTATATTTGGGTGTGATTTTGCGAAAAAATTTGGGATTTTAATCAATTTTCGAAATAATTCATGGCACGTGCAGACTAGGTGTAATAAGTCTGAATTAAATGTTTTTAGATAATACTTCAGGCAATTCGTTTATTGAATCTTTTCCTTGTTTAAATTCTCTGGATGACCTCTCTCGAAAAGATCATTTACAGGCAGAAAAGGTGATAGCTTCTTTTGAAGAAATTAATAGTGAAGACAGGTTGGGTCGCACAAATAAAATCACATTGACCATCGATACAGGTGATGCTCCTCCATTTAAGAAAAGACCTTTTCCAATGTCTCCGTACATGTCAAAAATTCTTAATGAAGAGCTAGATGAGATGCTAAAGTTAGGCGTTGTTGAACCAAGTCAAAGCGCGTGGTGCTCACCGGTCTTGTTGGTTAAAAAACCAAGTGGAGAATACAGATTGTGCTTCGATGGACGCCCGCTTAATAATTTAAGTAAACAGGATAGTTATCCCATGCCAAATATAGATCGAATTCTTACTTCACTTCGTCATGCTAAGTATATTTCTTCAATTGACCTTCGTAAAGCTTTTTGGCAAATTCCGTTAGATGAATCGTCTAAGGAAAAAACAGCTTTCGCAGTTGTTGGTAGAGGCCTTTTTCAGTTTGTTACGATGCCTTTTGGTCTTAAGAATGCTGCGCAGACTCAGCAACGTTTAGTTGATGCAATTTTTGGTCCTCGTTATGAGCCAAATATATTTACATATTTGGATGACATTTTAGTAGTTTCAGAAGATTTTGATTCTCATCTTCGGTTGTTGTCAGAAGTTAAAGAGAAACTCAAAGAAGCTGGTTTGACAATTAATTTAAAAAAGTGCGATTTTTTCAAAACTTCTTTAAAATTTTTAGGCTATGTTGTGGGTTCGAATTCTTTACGTACTGACCCTGAAAAGGTATCCGCAATGGTTAATTACCCGAGGCCCAGAACTACTACCGAGATTAAACGTTTCGTTGGTCTTTGTTCTTGGTATAGGAGGTTTATAAAGGATTTTTCAACATTGATGTCTCCGATCAACGATCTTTTAAAAGGTAGAAAAAAGGGGCAACCAATTCAGTGGAATAGTGCTGCAGAGGATTCGTTCATCAAAATCAAACAACTTTTAGTTTCAGCTCCTATTTTGTCTCAACCAGATTTCTCTCAGCGTTTCTATATTCAAAGTGATGCTAGCCAAACTGGTCTTGGCGGAATCTTAACTCAGGTAATTGATGGTGAAGAAAGAGTCATTGCTTATGCAAGTAGATCATTATCCAGGGCAGAGCGTAATTACTCTGTGACTGAGCGCGAATGTCTTGGGGTTCTGTTTAATATTGAAAAGTTTCGTGGTTTTATTGAAGGGGCTCATTTCACTGTCATTACTGATCACTATAGTTTATTGTGGCTCAATTCACTTCAAAATCCAAGTGGAAAGTTAGCACGTTGGGCTGTTCGACTTAGACAGCATAATTTTGACATACAACATAGGAAGGGAGATCAACTGAAAGTCGCAGATGCTCTATCACGAATTCCAAATCCAGAGGATCCTGAAGATTCTAGAGGTAGTGCTGATGAAGAGGTAGTTGTTGGTACGTTGGACGTAGACCGTATTGATCCGTGGTATGATAACTTACGTCAGAAAATTTTAGACTCACCTGATAATTATCCACAATGGAAAGTTGAAAATGACTTTGTTTTTAAGTTTGTTCCGAATTGTTTGCCTATAAAAGTTAATATTCCGGAGTGGAAGTATTTGGTTCCTAAACCTCAACGAGTTGAAATCATCGATTCTTGTCACAGCCCTCCAAGTTGTGGTCACTTTGGTTTTTATAAAACTTTTCATCGGTTGCAAGAACGATATTATTGGCCTAAGATGCGTCAAGATGTCTTGAGGTTCGTGAAGAGTTGTGAAACTTGTGGAGCTCAAAGGCACCAAATAGCTCTCCTATGGGACATATGGGTAAGGAAAAATCTGTTAGTTATCCTTTCCAGGTCATAGCTGTAGATCTGATTGGTCCTCTTCCTCGTTCAAAGAAAGGGAACAAATGGCTTTTGGTTGTGGCATGTTGGTTCACAAAATATACCTTGTTATTTCCTTTAAGAAGTTCTAAGACACGTTACATTGAGGATATTTTAGAAGATAAAGTTTTTCATGTTCATGGTCCACCATCTATTTTAATATGTGATAATGGTACACAGTTCACTTCTAAAACTTTCAAAAATTTAAGTACCACTTATGATTTCAATATTCGATTTAATCCGGTATACTCACCCCAATGTAATTTTGTTGAGAGGAATAATAGGACTATTGGTACGGCAATTCGTAGTTACATTGACAGTCATGACAATTGGGATAAACACATAGCTAAAATTCAACAAGCCATTAATACGTCAAAGCATGAGGTCACAGGTTTTACTCCTGCATTTTTAGTGTATGGTAGACATATTCCGTTGTCTGGAAATTATTATAAAGATTTGAATTTAGACGTCAGAGTAGACGATGAAATAATTCCAGGTGATAGAGATGGCTATGCTGCTAATTTGCAGGGCTTAAAAGATATTTTTGTTGATGTCAGGAATAGGATCCATAAGGCCTATGAGCGTAATTCTCGCCAATACAATCTTAGAAAACGAGATATTTCTTTTAATGTGGGCGATCATGTATGGCGCCGAAATAAAATCCTCTCTAGTGCTGTAGATAAATTTACCTCTAAATTAGTTCCCAAATATGTTCATTGTGTAGTTCGTAAGAAACTTTCTAATCTTGTTTATGATTTAGATAATGTGGACGGTTCCAAAGCTGGAAAGTGGCACATTAAAGACCTAAAACCTTTCAATTCTCCTACATTAGACTCTTCTGATTCTGATCTTTCAGAAGAAGAGTAATTTTATCGTATTTTCAGTATTTAGTTGCAAAATTAGGAGTATAGCTCCATATCTATCATTTTTATGATAATTATTTCGTTTCCATTTTGGAGAGTGGCCATATCCAAAGTGTATTTCTTTATAAAGTTTCCATTTTTATAGTTGTTGACTCAACATACCAAAGTCGGTTGTTTGAGTAGTTTAGAGTTTTCCTTATGGAAGAATAGTATTGCTATTTTTGCAACTTATTTATTAACTATATAGTTCTTTTCACAAAACAGTTTTTTAGGAAGAATATTTAGAGATAACTTCTACAGTTTTTGCTTGTTGAAGCATGTTGTGGTTAATACTTTAAAGTTAAGATATACGGATTGTTGCTTGCTTTTGAAGCATATTTAGGATATTCCGTTATTGCAGTTATTTTATTTTTTTGGCAAGTTTAATTATACTTTGCGGCACTGTTTGTGGTTAACATGACGCTGGGGACTGATGCAAATCGTTGCGTTGCACGTTCACTCTCCCGTGTGGGTGACAGCAGTTTGCATGGCTGGCAGAAGGCGATAAGTGTTCTGCTGAGGCGAAAGCCGAGTCGGTGTCTAAGCCCGGGCGGTTTGCCTGATTTTTTGTTTTTGATTTTTGGCGAGGCTTAGACTTAATGTTGGTCGCCGGCGCGAGTATAGAGCGAGTTTTGCCCAGGATGGATTTGAATGTCCGAGTCGCTGTGTAAACAGATTCTGGTCTGTCCGCCAAAATTTGTTAAGCCCAAACCAAGTTCAGTAAAACTTTGCAGTTATATTTTTTGCCTTGTGAGGCGATTGAACTTTAGGTTCAATCATTTTGATTTTTTGTTCACCAACAATCCTTGTAAATATTTAGGAGTCTTTGGGAACACTGTCTGGTGTGTGTAGGTGGTAGGTTCTTTGGGATTCGCAAATGCAGGTGACAACTTCAAGTCGTTGCATTGCACGTTCACTCCCGTGTGGGTGACAGCAGTTTGCATGGCTGGCGATGGCAATAAGTGTTCTGCTGAGGTGAAAGCCAAGTCGGTGTCTAAGCCCAGGCGGTTGCCTGATTTTTTGTTTTTGATTTTTGGCGAGGTTTAGACTTAATGTTGGTCGCCGGCGCGAGTATAGAGCGAGTTTTGCCCAGGATTGATTTGAATGTCCGAGTCGCTGTGCAAACAGATTTTGATCTGTCCGCCAAAATTTGCCATAGCCCAAAAACCAGGTCTCGATTAGACCTTGCAGTTGTTTTTTTTTTTGCCTTGTGTTGCGGCTTTCGAACTTTATGTTCAAATTTTTTTGATTTTTTGTGTTCACCAAACACTCGTTGTAGATAAATATACCGTAGGTGAAAGTTCTATTTTGAATGAAATAGAATTTATTGTAAATTCTTGAAATTGCCCATGTTGTCTATTGTAGACATATTTGTAACAGTTATAGGAATTTTCAAATGTTTCATTTTGGAGACTTATATATATTTCTTTTAATTTCAATTTAAAGCTCCAAATTGTAACCTGATCTTGTTGGCTTTTCTTTAGTAAAATCAGATTTTGCTTTATTTAATTTTGGAGTTGATTGGACGAGCTTTTAACCGATTGTGACTTTTATCGAATCCGACTTCTTCCCCGAAGTTGACTTTTTCTCTTTTTCCTACTTTTAGTGTTTTACCTGATGGTGCTCCTTCCCGCAAAGGACGAGTGATACGCGTAGATATCAACCCAGTCATGCTTCCAAAATTATTGTTGAGGATCTTCCAAAATTATGATCGAAATTCTTCCAAAGTTTTTTACTAGTCTCCAGGATTATTTTAAAGATGCTTTTGAGATTGTTTTCAAAATTGATTCCACTGTAGTTCTGAAATTATAATTAAAATTAAGTTAGAAATTTATTTAAATATCCTATCAGGATAGTCTATTTTTTTTTCGGAGAGGGGTAAATGTAGCATTCACTTTTACTGAATTTGTTAGCTATCGAATGCTACGTATATTTTCAAATACTACATATGGGTTTGAATAGTTTGAATAAATATTTTGTTTTTCCTTTAGATATTTAATGGATAATAGATGTCATAATAAGTTAATACCTACTTGCCTCAGTATAAATAAGTAAAAACAAAAAGCAGACGGTCTAAGGGTTTTGTTATTTTTCATTTCATATTGTTTTGGTTATTGGTTAAGTAATTTCTGTGTTTCGATACCCTGGTTAACAATACATCTGGATTGTATGTTTAGTCATAATTTTTATTAAATAGGGCTCCAAGAAGTTCTTTTCTGGGGTTTCATGTCAAAAATATAAACAAACTTATGATTATCTTAGCTGTCAGATTTGAGGTTATATTGTTCCGTCTTTCTAATTCAATTGTCTCTATTGTCTGGCAATTGCCGTGTAGCAACGCCATTAGGAAAGAAGTATCGAATATTTTACTTAAAAATTTAACCCATTTGCCCTAATGTCAAAATTTCGAACTTTCAAGGTCCTCTCGAAGGCCGTTGAGACACTTGTTGAATGATATGGTCTTTTCCTGCCCGACTCTAAAGCGGCGAGGAAGTCGCTGGCAGTCCTTTTCTTTTTTTTTTTTTTGCCCAAAACCCCTAAATGATTTGAAGAAGGGTTGGACGTTTTAGAAGGGTGATTTTAATTCCTTATGGTAAGTTGATTCGTTTTCTTTCGAAAATCACCAGGGTTTAAAAACCATGTGTCTAATTTTTTAGGATCTGTAAAAAAGGATTGGGATTCACCTTTTTACGCCGTAGAATTTGGTTATTTTTTATCATCAATGAGACAGTTTCACCAATGAGGTATGTAAACTTTATTAAAAATTTAATTATTTAACAAAATAAGTAATGCGGGCATTTCTTCTTTTTAGGGTTTTATTTAAGTTTCCAGTTTAAATCTCAAGTTTAAGTATGAGGCTTTTTCTTCAATTGATAAATTTTTTACCAACCAATGGGTGTTGGTTTTGGACGTTTTCTTCAGTCGATTTTTGATGTATGCTGACCGTTTTTATTTAAACTAATCCTTGCTGGTTTAGTCCAGAGCTGTATATAGTTGTACATAAGCAGAGATGAGATATCCAAGAAGTCAACTTTAGTTTTGAGAGAACAAGACAACGAGGGATAACCGATCAGGCCAGATTTTTACATTACTATAATATTGTTTATAATTAACATACCTATTTTCTTAAATAACTATTTCAAATTCTTTTATTAATAAAAAAAAAGAGAGAGAGACTCTCAATTTACATTATAAACATAAATTTTAACAACTTTTGTGATGCCTTCTCGGTAATTTTTTTATTTCACTGTATAAAAGTCTCCCATGCGCCAAGGTTCTAGAACACTTCGCTAGTAGGGACCCCTTTTTAATTAAAGCTAATTTTAAACTTGAAATTGCCAAGAGTGGCTAGGTACTATTATTTTTTTATTCCTTTTTATAACCTCGTGTAAAACGTTCTCATATTTTTTATTGTACAAAATTAAGTATAAATAACTATTTTTAATTTATTTAAAAACCTATACAGGGTTCAATTAAAATAAAAGATTTAGTGGTTTTGGATAACCCCTTTTGTTTTTATTCCTAACCAGGTGCTTCCAATTTCTCTTAAAATACCAACTGTGTTTACTACTTAAGTGTTTCCTAGATGTACACTGAGTATTCCCTCTAAATAATAAATCTAGGTGGCGCCCAATATTCTTTTAAAAAACAAGAAGAAAAGGATATACAATCGATCCGGAGTGGTCGACTTACCCTGCCTCCGACACAAGAGCTGCCGTTCGCACTGTGAAAAAGCTACCATAAAAGGTACGCCACACAAAATGACGCCCTAAAGCGTGGGGCTTTGTATATCCTTTTTTATATAAATTTTCTATTTTTTTTCATAAAATTGAAAGCACTGGTTTGGTAATAAGTACTACAGGGTGTTGATTTAAATTTAAAGTTTTCTTTACTTTTGTTTGCATTAAGTAATATTTAGCTAAATATTTTTAATTAAATTCAAATCTCTGCTTATACTTTCATAACCAAATTTTTTATTTATTGATATTTTTTATCGAATAACTAAGAGTTGGCAAATTTTTATACGAAACCCTCATTGGTTAAAATTTTATTGGTCAATATCCATTTTTAGTATTTTTTGAATCCTTAGTGCAAGGATTTGGTATTTTTTATGGTATCGTAAAGAAGCTAGTCGAGATAGATTACTTTATAGTTTCGCTTAAACATTTTTGTATAGGTACGGTCTAATTATTATTACTTATATGGTTACATTGTTTTTCTGCATCTACATTTAATTAGCTTTGGCCAGCCATTTATTTCTTTCTCTTAAACTTAGACAAAGTTGTGAATGATATAGGCCTTTATAATTTTTTTATGAGACAGTCACTACTCTTTTCAAATTTTTTTACATTTGGTACTTATAAAGAAAAAAATTTTCAAGTTTTATACAGGGTGTTTTACACACTATTTTTTTGCTATTGTTCATGCAGTGACTTGAATTCTTTTATGGTGAATTTTTTTATCAGCATATAGTATGGTGTTGAATATATACAGGTTGGATTTTTTTTTAATTTCTGAATTAAATTAAATTCATTATACCAGGTGAAACAAATATTTTGATTCCATACTTGCATTTTTAAGATTTTTTTATTTTATTTGAAACTTGTTAGTGTCATATATATACATATATATACAGGGTGGCACAAATATTTTGTTTCCATAATTTAATATATTTTTTTAATTTTTAATTTAATTGATTTTTGGCTGTTGTTTCCCACAATTTAAAATATTTTAATTTTTCATTTTAATTCTTTGAAAATTTAATTTTTCTGAAATTTAGTTATAAAGTTATTATCATTTGTCATCATGGACGTGTATGGTTTTCAACCAAATCATTTATTAGAGGCCGAACTTGACTACGAACTTAAAATTCGTCTAGTTACTTCAAACCGGTTAGTTGCAGACAAGCGTAAAATATTGTCACGTCTTTTAAAAGGAGAACGGTCGGAACCGGGAAAAAATATAAATTTAACTCTTTGCACTCTAGTTTTTGCAGAAGAAAAGGTTGCCATCGAGCGTAGTATTGCTTCTATTGAAAGAGTGATAGATGATTTTGACGGAAATGCAAATGATTCAGCTTTTGCTAGAATCAAATCGCGTTTAGCTCATGTAATCGGTCGTGTAAAAGAATTCCTCTACCTGCAGATGAAACCGAAGCTGCTAATATTTTTTCTTATGCGCAAGAAACAACCGCGACTTGTTTGCTGTTAGAGTCAAATCTTTTGACAAGGTCACACCTGGCCAAGAGCCTGAACCTTTGACAACCGCCGTCCCTGTCATTAATGTAGCTGCACCGATTGTACACTGTGCAACGCGTAACTTACCAATTAGCGAATGGCAAGTCAGCTTTAATGGCGAGTCTAAAAACTTTATCCTTTTTTAGAAAGATTAACAGAATTGGCGCAGGCGCGTAATGTTTCAAATCAAGATTTATTTAATTCTGCTGCGGAATTCTTTGTCGGTGACGCGTTCGTGTGGTACCGAAGTGTTAAAACTTCAGTACAAGATTGGGATTCTTTAGTAGCTCGATTAAAGAAAGATTTTTACATGATGACATTGATGATGAACTGTGGGAACAGATTAAGAAAAGGAAACAAAAGAAAAATGAATCAACAGTAGTTTTTATAGCTCATTTACAGGCTCTTTTTGCTAGATTATCCCGACCTCCTGTAGAAGTTTCTAAAATTAAACATATTAAAGGAAATCTTTTGCCAGAATTTATTAGTCGTTTAGCCTTATGTAATATTAATACAGTTGCTGAACTTTCTGATTTGTGTCGAAAGCTGGAAGAAGCTGATTATCTTAAGGATAAGAGTAGACCAAAGAGGAAGTTTCCAGTTTTGAGCAAAATAACAATTCTTTTAATAAATTTCGCAACTCAGGTGGAAAGTGGAATAATAATAGCAATAATCGTAAAGTTAATAATCAGTCATCTCAAAGTAATTTACCACATTCTTCTCCGTCTGGTTCCCAAAATAGAAATAGTAATCAAAATGTTTTACTTTAGCTAAAAATAAAGATGATAAACCTAAACCTTCATGATAGTCTTGTTGGAATTGTAAATTAGCCTAATCATACCTATTTAAACTGTAAAGCTCCGAGGAGGTATGTTTTTGTTTTTAAGTGCGGGAGGCAAATGTCAAAACTTCAACATGCCCCTAAGTGTTCAAAAAACTGATAAGGGGAGGTGTCTCCTAGAGAGCAGACTCACTTTTTCCCTTAAGGACCGCCTCTTCTGGGTTTTAATAAACTACTTCTAAAAAAATCTTTTAATTCTGAAACTTCTTATCAAGATCCCTTCTAACATTTAAATTCTTTAAAAGTTCAATTCAAAGAATTCAGTTAAGAAAAATTATTTTAACCAGACAGATTGGAAAATTTGGCTAAAAGAGTTTCTGAGTTTTATGAGTTCAAATAAAACTTCTTTATTTTCTGATAGAAATCAAGTTTCACCTTTATTTGTAAATAAACACTTAGATAATAGACCGTATATAAATGTTAAGTTAATGGATATTGATATTACTGTCTTATTGGATTCTGGAGCTACTTCTTCTGTAGTAGGTTCAAGAGGAGTGAAATTTTAGGTCAATTAGGTCTTAAGATTTTTTCCGGCTAAGATTAGAAATATTTGTACTGCTGATGGTAAGCAACAGTATGTCAAGGGTATGGTTGACTTGCCACTTGTTGTTGACAATTGTTGTCAAGTTATTAATGCGTTAGTGGTACCGTCTTTACCACAGCCTTTTATATTTGGGTGTGATTTTTGCGAAAAAATTTGGGATTTTAATCAATTTTCAGAAATAATTCATGGCACGTGCAGACTAGGTGTAATAAGTCTGAATTAAATGTTTTAGATAATACTTCAGGCAATTCGTTTATTGAATCTTTTCCTTGTTTAAATTCTCTGGATGACCTCTCTCGAAAAGATCATTTACAGGCAGAAAAGGTGATAGCTTCTTTTGAAGAAATTAATAGTGAAGACAGGTTGGGTCGCACAAATAAAATCACATTGACCATCGATACAGGTGATGCTCCTCCATTTAAGAAAAGACCTTTTCCAATGTCTCCGTACATGTCAAAAATTCTTAATGAAGAGCTAGATGAGATGCTAAAGTTAGGCGTTGTTGAACCAAGTCAAAGCGCGTGGTGCTCACCGGTCTTGTTGGTTAAAAAACCAAGTGGAGAATACAGATTGTGCTTCGATGGACGCCCGCTTAATAATTTAAGTAAACAGGATAGTTATCCCATGCCAAATATAGATCGAATTCTTACTTCACTTCGTCATGCTAAGTATATTTCTTCAATTGACCTTCGTAAAGCTTTTTGGCAAATTCCGTTAGATGAATCGTCTAAGGAAAAAACAGCTTTCGCAGTTGTTGGTAGAGGCCTTTTTCAGTTTGTTACGATGCCTTTTGGTCTTAAGAATGCTGCGCAGACTCAGCAACGTTTAGTTGATGCAATTTTTGGTCCTCGTTATGAGCCAAATATATTTACATATTTGGATGACATTTTAGTAGTTTCAGAAGATTTTGATTCTCATCTTCGGTTGTTGTCGGAAGTTAAAGAGAAACTCAAAGAAGCTGGTTTGACAATTAATTTAAAAAAGTGCGATTTTTTCAAAACTTCTTTAAAATTTTTAGGCTATGTTGTGGGTTCGAATTCTTTACGTACTGACCCTGAAAAGGTATCCGCAATGGTTAATTACCCGAGGCCCAGAACTACTACCGAGATTAAACGTTTCGTTGGTCTTTGTTCTTGGTATAGGAGGTTTATAAAGGATTTTTCAACATTGATGTCTCCGATCAACGATCTTTTAAAAGGTAGAAAAAAGGGGCAACCAATTCAGTGGAATAGTGCTGCAGAGGATTCGTTCATCAAAATCAAACAACTTTTAGTTTCAGCTCCTATTTTGTCTCAACCAGATTTCTCTCAGCGTTTCTATATTCAAAGTGATGCTAGCCAAACTGGTCTTGGCGGAATCTTAACTCAGGTAATTGATGGTGAAGAAGAGTCATTGCTTATGCAAGTAGATCATTATCCAGGGCAGAGCGTAATTACTCTGTGACTGAGCGCGAATGTCTTGGGGTTCTGTTTAATATTGAAAAGTTTCGTGGTTTTATTGAAGGGGCTCATTTCACTGTCATTACTGATCACTATAGTTTATTGTGGCTCAATTCACTTCAAAATCCAAGTGGAAAGTTAGCACGTTGGGCTGTTCGACTTAGACAGCATAATTTTGACATACAACATAGGAAGGGAGATCAACTGAAAGTCGCAGATGCTCTATCACGAATTCCAAATCCAGAGGATCCTGAAGATTCTAGAGGTAGTGCTGATGAAGAGGTAGTTGTTGGTACGTTGGACGTAGACCGTATTGATCCGTGGTATGATAACTTACGTCAGAAAATTTTAGACTCACCTGATAATTATCCACAATGGAAAGTTGAAAATGACTTTGTTTTTAAGTTTGTTCCGAATTGTTTGCCTATAAAAGTTAATATTCCGGAGTGGAAGTATTTGGTTCCTAAACCTCAACGAGTTGAAATCATCGATTCTTGTCACAGCCCTCCAAGTTGTGGTCACTTTGGTTTTTATAAAACTTTTCATCGGTTGCAAGAACGATATTATTGGCCTAAGATGCGTCAAGATGTCTTGAGGTTCGTGAAGAGTTGTGAAACTTGTGGAGCTCAAAGGCACCAAATAGCTCTCCTATGGGACATATGGGTAAGGAAAAATCTGTTAGTTATCCTTTCCAGGTCATAGCTGTAGATCTGATTGGTCCTCTTCCTCGTTCAAAGAAAGGGAACAAATGGCTTTTGGTTGTGGCATGTTGGTTCACAAAATATACCTTGTTATTTCCTTTAAGAAGTTCTAAGACACGTTACATTGAGGATATTTTAGAAGATAAAGTTTTTCATGTTCATGGTCCACCATCTATTTTAATATGTGATAATGGTACACAGTTCACTTCTAAAACTTTCAAAAATTTAAGTACCACTTATGATTTCAATATTCGATTTAATCCGGTATACTCACCCCAATGTAATTTTGTTGAGAGGAATAATAGGACTATTGGTACGGCAATTCGTAGTTACATTGACAGTCATGACAATTGGGATAAACACATAGCTAAAATTCAACAAGCCATTAATACGTCAAAGCATGAGGTCACAGGTTTTACTCCTGCATTTTTAGTGTATGGTAGACATATTCCGTTGTCTGGAAATTATTATAAAGATTTGAATTTAGACGTCAGAGTAGACGATGAAATAATTCCAGGTGATAGAGATGGCTATGCTGCTAATTTGCAGGGCTTAAAAGATATTTTTGTTGATGTCAGGAATAGGATCCATAAGGCCTATGAGCGTAATTCTCGCCAATACAATCTTAGAAAACGAGATATTTCTTTTAATGTGGGCGATCATGTATGGCGCCGAAATAAAATCCTCTCTAGTGCTGTAGATAAATTTACCTCTAAATTAGTTCCCAAATATGTTCATTGTGTAGTTCGTAAGAAACTTTCTAATCTTGTTTATGATTTAGATAATGTGGACGGTTCCAAAGCTGGAAAGTGGCACATTAAAGACCTAAAACCTTTCAATTCTCCTACATTAGACTCTTCTGATTCTGATCTTTCAGAAGAAGGAGTAATTTTATCGTATTTTCAGTATTTAGTTGCAAAATTAGGAGTATAGCTCCATATCTATCATTTTTATGATAATTATTTCGTTTCCATTTTGGAGAGTGGCCATATCCAAAGTGTATTTCTTTATAAAGTTTCCATTTTTATAGTTGTTGACTCAACATACCAAAGTCGGTTGTTTGAGTAGTTTAGGTTTTTCACCTTGGAAGAATGTGTTAGTATTTTGCAACTTATTATTAACCATATGGTTCTTTTCTAAAGCTGTTTTTAGGAAGAATATTTAGAATAACTTTTGAGTTTTGCTTGTTGAAGCATGTTTTGGTTAATGCTTTAAAGTTAAGATATACAGTTTTTCTTGCTTGCTTTGAAGCATATTCAGGATATTCCGTTATAGCAGTTATTTTATTTTTTTGCCAAGTTTAATTATACTTTGCATTTTGTTTGTGGTTAACAGACCGCTGGGGACTGATGCAAATCGTTTGCGTTGCACGTTCACTCCCGTGTGGGTGACGGCAGTTTGCGCATGGCTGGCAGAAGGCGATAGGTGTTCTGCTGAGGCGAAAGCCGAGTCGGTGTCTAAGCCCAGGCCGGTTTGCCTGATTTTTTTGTTTTTGATTTTTGGCTAGGCTTAGACTTAATGTTGGTCATAGCGCGGTATAGAGCGAGTTTGCCCAGGATAGGTTTGAATGTCGAGTCGCTGTGTAATAGTTCTGGTCTGTCCATAAATTTGTTAAGCCCAAACCCAGTTGGTAAAACTTTGCAGTTATATTTTTTGCCTTGTGAGGCAGGAGATTGACTTTAGGTTCAATCATTTTATTTTTTGTTCTGAAAAATCTTGGATTATTTGAGTCTTTGGGAACACTGTCTGGTGTGTGTGGTGGTAGGATTCTTTGGGATTCGCAAATGCAGGTAACCCAACTTCAAGTCGTTGTGCACGTTCACTCCGATGTGGGTGACAGCAGTTTGCATGGCTGGCGATGGCAATAAGTGTTCTGCTGAGGTGAAAGCCAAGTCGGTGTCTAAGCCAGGCGGTTGCCTGATTTTTGTTTTTTGATTTTTGACGGGGTTTAGACTTAATGTTGGTCGCCACGGCGCGAAACATGAAACGAGTTTTGCCCAGGATGGATTTGAATGTCCGGAGTCGCTGTGTAAACAGATTTTGATCTGTCTGCCAAAATTTGCCAAGCCAAAAA